>BMAO01007454.1:0-206703 GCA_019973975.1 Trichonephila clavata | reverse complement strand
GAGTCAGCCATCAAAGAGGATATGGAATGTTTTCAAATTTATTTCGAATGATATCTCCCATTGCAATGAAGGCAGGAAAATATTTAGGGAAACATATTCTGAGTACCGGTTCAAAGGTAATGTCAGATGTTGTGTCGGGAACATCTCTGAAAGATTCGACAAGGGCGAGATTGAAAGAAACGTCCAAAAATATTAAAGATGACATTCTTCATAAGCTTCAAAGCGGTTCGGGTATAAAAAGAAAGAAATCGCACAATAAGAATCATTTGCCGCGCGCTAAGCGAAGCCGAAAGAATTCCAAAGCAGCGGTAGATATATTCTCATAAGATGGATGAGAGAGCGTGCGCTTGTGTATCTAATGCTTATGATTTGTTTACCGTTAATCCTGTGCAATTGTCAACCGAAGAAAGTTCGTTTACCGAAATTTTTCCTGTTGCATCTCTGAGTGATAAAACACCGATTGTGTGAATTCTTTTTCTCAGGCGTGGGAGAAAGTTATTTAGACCTAGCTCATACACTTCTTCATTTACAAGTGAAAATTACGAAAAAAAATGGATCAAATATTGCAACTCCTGACGTAGTAGCTCCAGTCAATTATTTGTTGAATACATTATTTTCGGAATGTTCCATAACATTAAATGATAAGCAAGTGTCCTCACAAGCGAATTATGCATACAGATGCATGTTCGATGCCTTGCTGTCCCCAAAAGCTGTTCAAGAATCTCTATTAGCGGCTGGTCTTTTCTTCAGAGATAGTCCAGGAAAGATTGACGCAACCGAGATTTTAAACGCAGGGGAGGGATTCAAAACTAGATATAGCATTTGCAAAGATAGTAAACTAATGGACATGATAGGAGCTTTACATTTCGATCTAGGCAATCAAAGTAAATATCTGATCAATTCAGTGAATCTTCGAATTAAATTAGAAAGAAATAAAGATGCCTTTGCACTGATGTCAGCTTCGCAAGATTTCAAAATAGTTATACAACATGCTTCCTTATTTATTAGGAAAGTAAAGGTCGCTCCTTCAATTTTAATAGCGCACGAGACCGCACTTTCTAGAGGCGCGATTAAGATGCCCCTTCGCAGAACAGAGGTGAAATCCTTCGCGCTTTCTTCAGGAATGCAATCTATTTCTATTCCAAATGCATTTATTGGACAGGTACCAGCGCGACTAATCATGGGTATGGTATCTAATACTGCATATAATGGTGATTTTTCTAACAATCCATTCAATTTTAAGCATTATGATTTATCATACCTCTGCCTATTAGACGGAAATCGCATGATTCCTTCAAAACCCTATCAACCGAAATTCGATACCTCTAACAGTTATAGCAGATGTTATATGAGCCTTTTTACTGACTTAGGGCGATATCATAAAGATCAAGATATCAATATAAGTTATAGCGAATATAAGGACGGGTACACGTTGTTGGCAATAGATTTAACGCCAGATCTCAGTGCAGATGGAATGCATGATTCGGTCCTACGAAATTCGAATTTGGCTTTGGATATTCGCTTTAGTAAGGCACTACTTGAAACGGTTAATTTAATCGTTTATGCGGAGTATCGAAATGTCATAGAGATTGACAAAAACCGCAACGTTTTAACTGATTTTTAAAAATGAATTCTCAAAGCCTATGTAATCTCGCCTGCAGCGATTCCATTCTTCGATCCAAATTCGGAGGCGTGTACGCTTCCGATGAATTGCCTAGGACACTTACAGGCTATTCATGTTTTATTGTAAATTTAGATTCTAGGGCGAAGCCTGGAAGCCATTGGGTTGCGTTAGCCTTTAGGAATAACACTTGTTTTTACTTTTGTAGTTTCGCTTCAGTTCCAAAGATGGGTAAGATTTTAAACTTCATCAAACAGAATTCACAGAAACTGATGTGGAACAAATGTCGCTACCAAAGCGCTACGTCCTTTACCTGCGGTCAATTTTGTCTTCATTTCCTATACAAATTTGTGAGAAAGCAGACTTTATCACCTCTAGATTCGAATAACATTGCATTCAACGAAAAGTTTATTCAAAGATTTGTAGCTAAAAATTTTCGCCTACAAAAGTGTTGTTTGACGCCACACTCAAATCAAATATGTCATACCTATAAAAACCGACATAAACATGCTTGAACACGTTTTCAACATTTTTCTCATCATCTTTTGCATTCTAATTACAACATGTATGGAGGGAGGAGGGGTCGCTGCTGATACAGAATGTATAAAAGGAGGCAACACAAGCTGCAGAACTCTCATTACTGCTTTTAGTAATTCACCAAAAAGCAATGACTCCCGAACCGAGATATGGTTTCATGTACCTAAAGAGCGCCAGCCCCTCTGACGCTTATGTGATTCATTGTTTCACCGATTCTCTGTACGACAATATGATCTCCTGTGTACAAGCTACCACATCCTATTCCATGGACACAACGGATTCCGACTGTAAAATGAAAATAGCCTATTTTAAGATTTTGAACAATTCTGCTATTGTGCGCGAGCTACACAATCCTTCAGTCTATAGACAAGTATTTGATTGCACAGCATAATATGAAACTGAACATCATGACTCAAAGACAGTAACTAAATGTGCAAAATGAATATTCTGTAACAAAGTGAGTATTAGTTCTATGTATTATACGCAAGAAAACTGATTGTTACACTCTACATAAAAATATTGTT
This sequence comes from Trichonephila clavata, assembly GCA_019973975.1. NCBI lineage: Eukaryota > Metazoa > Arthropoda > Arachnida > Araneae > Nephilidae > Trichonephila > Trichonephila clavata. Next base: position 204,021 of record BMAO01007454.1, on the reverse strand, counting down.
CTGTAACGAATGCACTGATAACTGTTATATATTGTAAGCATAAAAATGATTGTAACACTCTATGTAATAATATTGATATAACCCCTTGAATAAAAAATTATTTTCCCGGATAAAACTGTGTTCGTTTGCTTTCGAGTAGTGTCTTCATTATGCATGTTGCAATGCTGTTACGCAAGATTTCCTGCTAGATATGTTTTTCTTTCATTTCTTCCTTGAAGATTTACGCAAGATTTCCTGCTCGATATGTTTTTCTTTCATTTCAACCTTGAAGATTAAACGCGCAGACCCCCCTCTGCTATTTTCCTGTCTTACATAAGAGTTGTTTTTGACTAATTAGATTTGTAAAAGCTGCGTTTTTAAAAATTTGTCCTTCATTTCGAGTATAAAATGTCAATTTGGCTTTCAACCTTTGTCTAGTCTGTTCCTGAAGTTCCTAACGTGCTACATATTTTTTGGATCAGTTCGCGTCTTCTTACCGCCTTCTTCTTGATTTCTGAAGTTCTTTTTGGATAAATCCGTTCTTCCTACGATAACTATGGGAAAATGGTGAGTGGAATTTGTATTTTTTCCTTTTCCGCTTAGATACATTTCGTTGAGAGCTTTTTTCTGTATTGCTTCATTAGTTTTCATTTTTAAAATTTTCTAGAAAGCTTTGATTCCTCTTGCGCCAAAAAAAGAAAATTTAACATAGACTTATCAAAGGAGAGCGGCGGCCTGTCGAGTAAATTAGCAACTCCCTATTCGGTACATGTTGATCAAATCTCTGTTCTTCTAGAAGGGATAACACACATTCAGGAACATCTGAAATCTATGTAATAAATTTACGTTGGAGTAGGGAGATATCCAAACTTCTCCTGATTTGTGTATACATTAGAATTGTTCCCAAGTCGGCTTAACTTTTAAAAAGTGTGTGCGTTTAAATTTTTTCTAACATACGGAGACACACACCCACAATGATCTTTTGCATTCTTTCAAAAAATCAATCTTTGGAAACTGTTGTTCAAAATAAAGTGTCTGTTACTGCCTATTACGATAAAAAATTTGTTTGCGAAGATGGCATGCATACATTGTCTTATGGTCACAAAGATATTTAATATTGTTTTCTGTATTGTAGAAAGGGTTGGTTTTAACTCAATTTGTGTATATGTTTCTACAAATTATCTCCCTACTCCTATGCTTTGCTTTGTGGCTGCTTTTTTTATTGAATGTGTTTTGTATATTCAACTTTTAATATGCTCTTAGTTTTTAAAATGTGTTTTTGTATATTCAACTTTTAATATGCTCTTAGTTTTTAAAATGTGTTTTTGTATATTCAACTTCTACTATGCTCTTAGTTTTTAAAATGTGTTTTTGTATATTCAAGTCAACTACCAATACAACTCAGTTTAATTTCTTGTGAAATCAAAGACATGAAAGACGTAAACACTAATCAGTCAGTTTCTGCTTTGTGTTTGCTTGCTTTTCTTGCTTTTTTCATTTTGAGAGGATTAGGACGAATCATATGCAAATCGTTTTTTGCGTCTGGTTCTGTGACAACCTCTGTTAACCACTTAACGGTTTTCTTTACTTAGAAATGTTTATTATTCATTACCATCTAAATAAAGTCACAATGCAAATTTGTAAAAAAAAACCAATTTTCATTAAAAATTCCTTTTGTCATTAATTTGAATTTGAGTTTCGTTTATGGTCCAAGAGCCTTAATTCGACCATGCTGTAATAAAATCAATCGGAAAAAAAAGTACAAGTAAGAATGTACTAATTTTGGATATCAAATGACAGAATAAAAACTGTTAAGTGGTTATATAAAAAAAAACGAAGGTCAGATCCGCATGCCTCATGGCGGCCTTGGAAATGCGGACAAAGCTTTACTAATTTTCTTTCGACTAACTCGTTACGTTTCCCCTCTCTGCTTTGCAGAGTAAACCCGTTTTCACTGCAGTGCTTTCATTCTTTAAGACGTGCAGTGGTGGTGTTTTGGTGTGAATTGTTTCCCCTCCAACTGTTTTTGCCGGCGATTTGATCATGCGGTGTTTTAATGGACACTGTTTTCATATCGTGAAGTGTTTTACTGGAAATTGTTTTAATGGACACTGTTCCAACTGTTTTTGCCGGCGATTTGATCATGCGGTGTTTTAATGGACACTGTTTTCATATCGTGCGGTGTTTTACTGGACACTGTTCCAACTGTTTTTGCCGGCGATTTGATCATGCGGTGTTTTAATGGACACTGTTTTCATATCGTGCTGTGTTTTACTGGAAATTGTTTTAATGGAGAGTGTTTTAAAATCGTGCAATTATATACTACTATTGTTGATTCAGTTGAGGGTCCATAGTAGTATCCCAGTGTTATTGAATCTCACCTCCACGCTCTACTATTTGATCACCTATCTTAAATAGATTGTTACTGTGTCTGATTGATATTTTGGTAACAATAAATTAATTAGATTGAAATCATGTCTGTGGATCATTCAGTTTCTCTCACACACCTAGCCAGGTCTGAGGGTAGACAAGGGATTTCAGATGTAAGCAGGAACCGTTCGGCATTACAAGGTTAGAGGTAAAGATCAGCCATAACAAGTTTTAAATTCAAATTTATTTCTCTCTTTGACTTAATCCACACAACTAAAAGTAAGAGATGCACTTAGTAACTAAGTAGAAGAACAATAGTATGGCTTACGCCACTTACTCATGGAGCACCACTCTGGACTTCTACGCTAAATTTCACCGTGATTATCTCGCTTAATTGTACGACCTCCGGTCTTAAATCTTAAGCACAATTTTATCACTTCCTCTCAAGTTATCAATAATCCACGATGCAGCGAATAGCCGTCGACTAACATCGCGTACCTAAATGGCAACGCTTAAATAGATAACTCATTTGAGTAAACCAAGTCTTCTTCTTCGAGAGAAAATTTTAAATAGAACGTACAGTTAAAAAGAATAATTTTACCCCCAGAGGATTAGTAGAAGGTACGCGGATATACCCGATTCAACCTGACCAGGTACCCTACTCTCCAAACTTTCACTCCATGCCAACACGAGAACTTTAAATCTAATTGTTATAGTCACGAACTCGTAGCCAGTGATTCATAAGTTCTAGCCGAGTTCCACTGAGTGAGTGAATGTTAACGTTGCACTGTTCAGATACAGGAGGGCTTTAGTCACACGGCCATTTTGAACCATGGTCAAGTGACGAGGATGACACCTGAGCCAGCACGCCTACTAACTACCACACCACACTAACAGAAAGAGCATTGAATTGAAAAACCATCTGCCCGTTCTACGCGGTGGGTGCTCAGTGGTACTGGGGCTCGAACTCATGATACACCGGCCAAGACTCCATGGCCATAACGACTAGGCTACCGCGGTCACCCGAGTGCCACTGAAGAAAGCTAATAAGAAGGGCTTAAGGTATCCGACTACCCTAAAATTGTGAATTTTGCCAAAAATTTATAATTTTTTTAAGGATTTTATTTTGTAGGCCATCTTATTAGCTTTACAAAAATACCAAGTTTATTTTTTCAGTTTACTGGAACAAAAACTACAAATTCTTTCCTAAAAGCAGATGCCACTACTTTAAGCAAGATGTCATACTTTAAAATGTGTTTCTTTTCTTCTTGCAAATGCTCAAACGGGGACAGTGATTGCTGAAAAAGTTTTGAAGACAAAAAAAAAAAATCCCCACATCTTTATTTATTTTTTTTTTAAAAAAAAAGCTATCGCGCAAGTAGTTGGGTCCTTAAATATGTCGTGGTTGAAACATCCTGCTTTTGGCGTAGTGGGGTAGTTTGGAGAAATTCCTCAGATCATTTGACCTTGATTCAGAATTACGAGGTCCGTTGCCAATAGCTCATGAGCTACTTTAGCTACTTTAGAGTGAGATATCAATGAATACTCACGAGCATAAAGGAGTAGCCACAAAGAAATTTTACTCTTTTTAAAAATAAATTAATGAAAAACCGCAACTTAAATAGATATGATTATTTTAATACACTTTTTGTTCAAATCTATTTTATAAAAAGACCTCTCAACAAATATGAAACCCTCTTCGATAGTTCTCTCGCTCAAAGAAATGTCAGCTTTGTTCCTTTTACCGCGAGCATGAGTAACGATTATTGCGTGATGAACTATTTATCGCATTCTAAATTTACTCCAACGTCGCCTCTCATTTAAATTCACCAATAAAACTTACACTTGCCCCCATATTCTGACACTCAGTCCCAAATTTTTCCTCGGGAGAAGGAAAAAAAAAATTAAAGAAGGTTCCAAAACTAAAAAATAACAGAAAACCCGTAATAAAAAATTATTGCATTCGGTATTTATGGTCTTACCCATCACAACTACTGAACGATTGTTTTAAAATATAACACCTTCTTCAGGCATAAACCCGAAACAAAATATAAACGAAAGTTTAAGGCAGGGCTAAAGCGAAATAAAAAAAAAATGCGACTTTTAAGACGACATATTTCCATAAATTACCGCAACCGTAACAATTATTACGATCTTGAAAAACTTACACATTTTTTTTTTTGTTTTATTTTTTTTTATTTTCCGTTTTGTTGTAACTTAGGTTTCATTCCCTTCCAGAAATACGAGACAGGCTTCCTTTGCACATAAAATTGATTTAGTGCTAGCTTTATGTTGGGAGGATAATGCCATGCGCTTTTAATACTGCAAAAATCTGCGCGGTCTTGTGTGTGTGTATACCTTTAGTTTGAGCGAGCGGGTTCGCATGATTTATGAATTCGGTGGCTTGGCATATTGCTAATACTGAATTACTGTCCTTTTCCTTTTTTAGCGGGTTAAATTGTCAGTGAATGCGGTGTTGTTTGAGAGCAGAGGGAATTTAGTGTGAATTAGAGCGAGTGCTAGCAGCAGTCGCGGGGTGTTTATTCAACTTTCTTTTCCGCCCCCCCCCCTTTTCTTGCCTCCTCATTTTTCTAAAAGCATCGGGTGTAACGGTGTGAAGAATTTGAAACTTGTCGTGGAAGATGTTACCATTGGTCAGAATTTATCGGTTTCTTGCATTTTTTAGTTCTCTCAAGCAAGATATTGAAGTGCAAAATAGATATTCTTCTTTTTATGTTGACGTAAATTAAAGAAATGCCAGTATATATGAAGTAAAGGAGGAGGGAAGAGTAGATTATGGCATAGTCGTAAATAAACTGATTTCAATTATTTACCTCAATTTTTTTATTTGAGATTCTTAACTATCTTCAAGTAAATTAGTTTTAAAAAAACGGTTTAACGCCGGAGTGTTAAATTAGCTGATTTAGTTTAAAATTCATCATTTGAGGCTTTGAAAGTACAGTTCAAGTGTTCTTACCCTTTTAGACTTGAAAATTTTATTTATTCATAAAAATACTATTGTTTTTATCCTCTCTTAAATTATCATTGAGATTGGTGTTCAAAATTAAAAAAAAGATATTCTTTTTTGGTTGATTATTTCCTTTAAACCCTACTCCACAGTTGTTAATGGAATTACTTATGTATATAGTCTAATACAAATAGTAAAACAGCAGTTATGGTACACACACATGCTCATTGTACGGTTAATCAGCGCTAGAAAGTCTAATGTGTGAGTGTGTACAAAAGTTACACTACGGCACAAAAAGATGCATTACTATACAGAACAGTTCCCTCTTACAGTTAAACCACTTGCACAACGTTAATCTGTCAATGAGACCGCGCTGTGGCTGTCTGTTCACTCATCAAACAATGTTGTTTTCCAGATCCTTGATGATTCGGGTAGGGTAAAGATGATTTGTAATTTCTCCCCCTCCCCCTTCCCGAGAGAATTCCAAAAATGTTTTATATGATTAAGGTCTAGAGAACTGGCAGCGTAATTCATTCGGCGAATATCCTCATTTTTCAGAAATTCGTCATGCAAATGAATATACGAATAAACATTTTTGTTGTATTTAAAATTAAATTTTTCAAATCAAATATGTGAATAGTCCTGATGTTCCTGGAATCAGTTGTGCATAATATATACTTAATCAATTTTCGCTTGTCATCTTGAAAAATACCATAGCCTTGCGGAAAAAAGCAACTCGTTGAAGGAAAAGATTCAATGTTTAATTCAGAATATTTCATTTTTTATTGCTGCATATTGTTGCTGAACCAAGTCCATGCCTGCAGAAACACCCCGGATCGTAACATTTCCACCCGAGGCTTATACAGTAAATATGAAAATCTATAGACTCATCTCTGAATTTATGTAACCACATAATCAGTTGCAACTGCTCAATGGTACAATCTTTTAAAGATCTTCGATCACATTTGCTTAGGATTAGTTTCAGACCACACATATTCCGACGTAAGGTTCATGCACATCTTTCCAAGAGTTAATGATGTATTAGACAGTGCTAAAAAAAAATGCTGGTTATTTCATCAGTTTCATAACAGGATTTCTCTCTTTGATTCGACTCATCCTTTTTGCAACTGAGTTTTGCCACTATTGCTTTGAAATAATAAATTATACACTGCTTCTACATTCTAAAGGAAATAATGAACAGTGTTAGATATAATTGCATCAGTCTCTTGGCCATTGACTTTACGTGGTGAGGAAGCTTTGGGAATTTTTGAGAGAAAAATCTTACGCTGCAATCTCCGTGTGGGATCAAAATGAATGGACCACGGAGAAGAAGAGCTAACTTAGAACTTTACAAAAACCAGATGTTGTTAAATTTGTCAAATTGTAGAAACTTAAATGGGCTGGTCATCTAGGTAAAAGGAATGAAGATCGTTGCTGCAAGAATATCTTTCTGACAAAGCCCATCAGGAATAGACCTCGGTTAAGATGAATTGACTGTTTCGAAAAAGACCTAAATATTTTAAATGTTAAAAACTGGAAAACAGTTGCCTAAAGTAGAGATGCCTGAAAATATTTCGGAAAAAGGCCAGTGTCCACCCAGGACTGTCGAGCCATTGAAGAAGATATGATTAATTTACACGTTCTTAGGTATTTCAGAATTTTTAAGTTTGAATTCCTGTCACGAGAATTCTTTTGACTAGACAGCGTACAACTATAGAAAATAAACATATTCAAATGTAAGTTAGAAGAAAAATGCATAAAAAAAACTATAGTCTAATGTAATATATTGGTGTACACTGGTTACTATAAATTAAGGAAAAATCCCAAAAATAGTGATAATTCGCACCAAAATAATCCAATCTCAATGAAATTTGAATATGTTGGTAAGTAAAAGAAGCTGTACGATATTACATTAAGCAATAAAATAATGACGATACAGTCAAAATACGTCATTTCTAAGGAGCATAAAAATGGATGTTTCAGAGCAAGGCGGCAATTTTCGCTGCGTGTCTGAGATTAGAAATCTGGTATAGCGAAATTATAACAATGATCTCTAGGCATCATTTGACCGAACTACGATGGCAAACTACCGGGAGACTAGAGACAGGACACAGTCAGAAAAAAGTGGCTAGATGGCTGAACGTGGGTAAATCTATGATTCATAGATTTTGGTAACAATTTCTAACCACGAATTCGACATCCAGAAGGTTCAGCCAAGGACGGCCACGCTTTACCATGAGTGCCGATGACCGATATTTGTCATTATGTGCACGAAGGAATAGAATTGAAACTCCGTCTAAACTCAGATCCTCCATCGCTGCAAGCTCAGGAAGATTGGTATCAAGGTCAACCGTGCATCGAAGGTTTCACGAACGTGGCCTTTATGCGAGGCGACCAGCCATTTACGTCCCATTCCCGTCACGCCATAGTTCGGAACTTTTGATGTGGACACATCATCATGTTCACTGGAAGCGTTATCAATGGAGGGCTGCTCTCTTAACGGATGAATCCAAGTTTAGCTTCGACGCATTTTCATTTGGAGAGAGCTTGGAACTCATTTTCATACTATATGACACTGCCTTGAAAGAGTTGCATACAGATCAGGCAATGTCTGTGTTCGGGGGGTGGTATCTCTTTGGGTGGATGAACAGACCTCCGGCTCTTTTCCCGCTAAAGTATTAATCTTCACATTCATAGATAATTATGTTCGTCCTTATGACGGGGCAATAGGTGATGCTTTCCCGCAAGAGGATCAAAATGCGAGACCACGCAGGACTCACATCATGGATGATTATCTTGAACAGGAAACAATTCAGCGCATGCAGTGGCCATCTCTATCACCGGACCTTAACCCTACCAAGCATGTTTGAGACGCTCTAGGACGACGCGTAGCTACTGTCAATCCCCCTCCAGGACCCCAGTCACGCTTTTAGCTGCCTTGGAAGGGCAATGGCTCACACTTCCTACAGAATTAGTAGACTGCATAATTGAGAGCATCACACATCCATGCATGTGTTGTATTGCTTCTAGGGGGAATCATACCTTGTATTAGAGGTACTTTTCCTGAACCAAACTGACACATCTGATTTGTTCATTGCATACATGCTCTAATTTCTATAACACCATAATTGTCTGGTGGTTTCTTTTTATGCTTTTTTATACCTTCCTGTGTGTTCTGTAACGTGTATAAGTTTCATTAAACCCTAAGCATAGCTTTTTAGACTAAATCACCATTTTTGTGATTTTTCCTTAATGTATGATAACTAGTGTAGTATCTGTTACATAGTGATAATTGTGCTTTGGTATTGTTAGTCATCATGTTATAAGATATATTATTATGTTACAAGAGAGTACGCCGTGTCTCCTTTTCACCATGAGCCAAAAGGAGAACGTTTAGGACTACATCACTTATTTCTGAAACTTGTCAGTAGAAAAAGGGCCTCTATAACAATTTGCCAGCTTTTTAAGTTATTTTGATATCAAATATTCCCCCCACCCCTTCAACAAAAATGTTTAAAATGTACAGAAATTGTTTATGGTGTGATTAAAATATAACTTAACTAACAAAAATTGAATATCACATTTTTGTTATTCAATTTTTGGAAATTCATTTTGAAAGGATTGTATCTTTCGTAAGGAATTCTAGATTGATAGTTTTTTAATGAGCACAATTGAGGTCGGACCTTTTAATATTGAGTTTAGGTCAAATGGACGAAGACGACGTCTGACCTCGCACTTCATTCTCCAAACTTGTGCCCCACGTCAACTTAAGGACTTTGAGCCTGGATATATTTAACATGTATTAGCGTCGGATCGTAAGTGGTATCAAGATTCAAACAAATGAATAAAGGGAAACAATCCCAGTCACGTATTCGCGACCTTGACCTCTTGCTTGCTACGGCCACAAAGAATTTTGAACTACTACTCTCTCAAAGCATACTTCGTCATGAAACTAAAACTAAGTAGAACTAAAAAATGTATAACAGATTAATTTTTTTCCTAGCTTCTCTTTCATGACCAACCTCTTTTACACATATTCTCATAATATCCTTGATTGTTTACTTATATTTATTTATAAGTCAAACGTGGAATCCGCTATTCCATAAAATAACTATGTAATTCACGAATTAAATCGGTTAACATACATAAAACTATTAAATTAATTATATTATTAGTAGTAGTAGAAGTAGTACTGTACGCATTATTTTCATTTCACGTTTCGGATAAAAATTTTGCAGTATTTTTAAAATAGCTCTTTTCCGCCTCCCCTTTGACAACAGGATTAAGCAACCTAATAATTTACTTAACTATAACCAGTAAAACTTTAAATATAATAATTGGTACACTATATTGTGTCATTTTTATAATTGTTTAATTATCTGTAGCAATAATATTCATTTTTTTTTTATATATTCTGTATTTCTTTATTATTTCTCAATTAACCTTTCTATACTATGGAACCTATTTTTTGAGGGGCATTAACTATTTTTCAACAATTATCCTATAAAACAAATCACTTGTGTTAATGTTAAGTTAATACAATTTAACATTAGTTATTTTATAGAACACCTAGTTATTTCATAGAATAACCAGATGGTGTACGAAATGATTAATCTGTTACTCTAACTTACTTGATCTGATATTTCATGATATACATAGGTATGTTCTAAAAATACTTGAATTGTATGTTTTAATGGTAGCAGACAAACATATATGTAAGCATGTATACAATATTTATATGTGTAAAAAAATATACATGTATCATAGATGACTTTTTTTAGTAATAGAGCATATTCCTAATTTTACTTTACATCCAGATTATTTTAAGTTTATAGAAACTGATTTTGACACAAATGATGCAAACCTTTGCATATCCAATATTAATAGTAATATTTTAAAAAGTAATATTATGATGAAAGAGATGCGTTTAATTTTAACATCAATCAAGAGACTTATCGGATAAGCAAACTCCTCACCTATAATTTATAGAAATATAAATTAATCACCTATTAAGAAATAATGATCTAGTTACTGATTATACAGAAACTTTATAACAATAAATTTTTTATAAAAATGGTTTAGAATTTGATTATCCTTGTAAATCTTGCATACATATATTTGTAAAAGTAAAGTAAATAATACATTATCATAATTTTTATATTTTTCACTTTAAAATTTAACAATTTCACTCTTTTTTAAATTCTATTAGTTTCAAATACTTTGTACAGATAACGTCATAGCTATAGCTTATATCCTGTTAATAATCATTTCAATTTCAGTTCCTGTTTCAGTTTTTTAATTTTATGTTTTAGAAAATTAATGCATTTATAATCTGCTCACTCTTTTTAATTTTATACTTTTTGATAGTATTTCCATTTTTCTAATATTCTTTCAAAATCATTTTATTTTTCTAATAGTATACTGTTAACTTACACGAGCAAACTTCAAGCCTAGTGATTTTCAAGTTTAGTTTATGTTCATTTTTTTCTTGTACTATTGTTTATAAGTTATATTTTAAAGGGGAAGTTTAGCATCCTAAAGTGCCTGTGTGTGTAAATATTTGCTCATATATACAGTGTATTCAAAAAGTTCCAGGACTGCCTCTAGTAAAACAGTACAGGTAGCGCTATCTCTGCGCAATTCATGGAGCGCGTAGTAACAACCTTCTCCGACGCATGCGCGAAGTTTTATTCCGTTTGGAAGAGTTCCAACTTCTCAGCGTTCACTCGAGTGTGGTGTGTCATAGTGGTCGTGTCATCGTTAAAAAATGGAGCAAAGAACAAACATTAAATTTTGTTTTAAATTGGGTAAAACGGCCACAGAAACCTATGAAATGATTAAAACTGTTCATGGTGACGAGGCTATGAGTCGTTCGCGTGTGCTTGAGTGGTTTGCAAGGTTTAGAGATGGAAGAGAAGCGACGGACGATGATGAGAGGTGTGGTCGTCCACGTTCGAGTCGGACTGATGAAAATGTCGAACGAGTGCAAGCGTTGGTGCGCTCAGACCGTCGAATGACGATAGAAATGATTGCGGAATCTTTAAACATGAGTGTAGGGTCTGTTTTTACGATAATGACGGAGGATTTAAAGAAAAAGAAACTCTGTGCGCGCTTTGTGCCACACACTCTGACTACGGAGCAAAAAGAACACCGCATTGCTTCTTCCGAAGCTTTGATTGCCGCGGCCGATGAAGACCCTAACTTTTTGAAAACCATCGTCACCGGAGACGAGTCGTGGTGCCTCGAATATGATCCGGAAACTAAACGCCAAAGTTCGGAGTGGACAAGTCCGGGAAAGGGTCGACCGATGAAAGTTCGTGCGTCAAAATCAAAAACAAAGACGATGCTGCTCGTGTTTTTCGACAGTCGAGGAATTATCCACCACGAATTCCTTCGGCAAGGGTCCACTGTCACTGGTGCCTTTTACAAGGATGTGCTACACCGGCTACTGAAAAGAATGCGGCGTGTGAGACTCGAAATGTTGGACAGTGGAAACTGGTGTCTCTTGCATGACAATGCACCGTCACACAAATCCATCATTGTTCAGCAATTCTTGGCACGCAGGCAGGTTGTAACCATCGACCACCCCCCATATTCACCTGACCTGTCCCCTCCGGACTATTTTCTGTTTCCAAAGTTGAAATTGAAGATGAAGGGACAGCGGTACGCGTCGGTAGAGGACATCGAAGTGTCAGTGACAAGGGACCTGCAGAGTGTTGTAGTCGAGGCGTTCAAAGATCTTTATACAAGATCCAAACGTTGTATTGAAGTGCAGGGGGATTATGTAGAAGCTTGATATTAAATAAACTTAATTTTGCTGTGTTATGTTGTCTGTGTGCATTCAGTCCTGGAACTTTTTGAATACACTGTATATATGTATGAATATTGGAATAAATATGCACGAATGTATGTATATGTTTTTGTAAGCAAAAATATATTTTGCCTTTGTTTGCAATTACTTGAAATATGCACACTATTCACATTTTTATAATATATTGAAATTAATGTGTTATTTTGATAACCTACACGTAAATATTTCATTTATGAATTGTTTAGTTATTACCTTTTAGAATCCTGGAAAAAAAGTTTCATTTAGGGATGTTTCCTATATGCTTACAACATATTTAAAGTTAAGATTCCAGGAATTCATACAGCCAAAATACTTTGGAGAACCCTTGTTATATATCACATACCCACTTGTTCTATATATAACAGTCGTTTTGATGCGTATGACCTTCAAATGTACATTAGTTCATGACGTTTATCAGGACGCTTTAATCATCAGCCCATCCCTATTGGGGGGGGGGGGAAACATCATTATTACATTAAACACTGTCAGGCTGATTTATTTGGCGCTTTGGTAATAAGTCGCCAATTATTGATAGTTTACTTTCATACCCGAGCAAAAACACCCTTCGGAAGATGAATTCTCGCGTTGTCTCAAGACGTGGGCTGTGATTGATACTGTTTTTTGTTTCGTCTTTTCCGTCACGACTTCCCCAAAGATCGTTTTCTGAAAAAGATCAACGTCTAGACTACCTACCTAGACACGCATAAATCAAAAAGAAGGTACATTAAAATGTTATAAGTTTGTGCTGTTGACTTTTTTCTCCACAAAGGATGATTCATTTGTAGTCATAGAATTTGTGTGCGCAAAAAAATGTGAGTAATTCATCCGAGGTGGGGTTTCGGGTGTACACATTTCGGATAGCGTCCATTGTCAGGGTAGAGGAAAAGAGGACATTTTGAAAAATGAAGAGCCTTCTGACGACAACAATAACTTGAACGTGACACGTCGATCCGCGACACCTTCTGACAACGGGACAGACTACCAGTTGGAGGACATTTTGGGTCACAGCGTGCGCGGTGTCCTCGAGGTGTTATTTTGTTTTTACGATTTCGAGGTACAGGGTAATTAAAAAGGATTATTACAATGCTTCAAGGCTCATAATGGACAAAGACAAGTGGCGTTGGAAAATTTTTAATCTTTGAGCTCATTAATTAAACGCCCAAACCTAAACTTTTATGATGTCATATCCGGATATTGACACTATTTTCGGTGCAAATACTAATTAGTCTAAATACAAAGGCGTTAAAATGTCGAAAGGTTATTTACTCAGTAAGAAGGAAAATTGTAACATATATTTAATTACAAAACAGCTGCAAAGAAATGTGGTGAATTAAATATGTAGCTAGTAAACAGAACTAAAAATTATCTGAATTTTTAATTAATTTCTAATGGTAATTTTAATTTTTCAGTTTCATGGCATGATAAATTACCAAATAATACAAAACAATAGTAAGTTGCAGCATAATTATTAATTAAAAATTGAACTGAAAATGTTCGCTTTTAAATACATCATCGTTTAAAAGATATTTTGGTATATTTCGATTTTAAATTCTCAATGGATGTAAAACATACCTAAGGGGAACATGCTTTTTCTAAGGGATAAAATCAAAGCCTACAGAAATTTCATAGGGACTCAAAAATCTTAAGATTTCTCTGGGCCCAGGAGCTCAAAGTCTTAAAATGTCCCTGAAAGGAGGCTTGTAAGTTACAAAAGCATTTTTGAGGCAAAATGTCTCATTGATAATCAGGTCAATAGCCCTAATTAAAAACAATCAAGCTTGCAAACTGGTAAATTTAACAAAATCGAATTATCAAAATAAATACACAAACTCACCTATTTGCAACTTTCAACTGCTATTTCATCACCCCTATACGAGTACTGAATGCTCAATGTCCCATCAATTCATCAGCAATTGACAGAGGAAAATGAAGTTCGTAATTCTAAGGAAGAATAGAGCTTTGTAACATATATTCAAAATTTTGAATGTAAAAACTAATAAGTCAGAAATTTATAAAAAGGGGATTAATTAGTACCAGCCATTAACCACTCTCTTTTCTGATGTTGAATGACTATATATTGTTTTTGTCAAGTTTTCGTTATCAAAGTCCTAGCATTAAGATTTCGATTGTGTTAAAAACATTCTTACAGCCCTTTCTACTTGATTTAAAAAGAACAGGAATTTCTAAAACGGAAGCATATATATCTTTCATGCCCCGCGACCCCTCTCCCTTAAGAGTCGATTTCTGCAAAACCTGTTCTTAGCGAATCTATGTTCAACACAAGAGATATGCGCTTGCCAAATTTGGAGTATGTAAATTCAATAGACAGGAATGTTTGTCCGTAACGCCACCGCAACCCGTCTTAGGAGTCAATTTTCACAAAACCCTTTCTTTAGGGGATCTCGACACAACAGTAGAGAGATGTTCCCCCAATTTCAAGTCTGTACAATCTCGTAGTTCAAAAAAGGGAAAGTTTTATAGAAACATTATTGCCAAATTTAGAGCTTGTATGCCCACTAGTACACAAACGAAAATTTTGGGCAAGACCTCCACATATTTTCCTTGCGAACTGATTTTCATAACTCAACAAAAGAAACATGCCTGTCAAATTTAAAATTTATATGCTTAATGGTTCCGGGGATATCATATTGAGTGAGTGAGTGAAAGTGAATCAGTGAGGTAATGTGAGCGAGCGACTGAGTAACTGATTCGCTTTTCTCATATATCTGTATATACAGATATGAAAAAGTAATATAATGAAAAACGAGTGTATATATATATATATATATAAATTATTTTTTGCTGTTAATCAACATTAGTAAAATTTACGCATATTTTATCGATTCAAATAACTTTTAATTGCTACTTTAATAGTTATTACATTAAGTCTTATCATAAATTTCATTTGAACACTTCTTAATAATATTCTGGATACACCCTTTCGTAGTTCAAACATGGCGTCATTGCCTATGAGACTTGGCATTTTTGAGGCTGTTCGCTAATAACTTCGCAGGGCCCCGCAAATAGTAGCGACGCGTGACTGATGGCTGCGACCGACGACTGTGATTGATGGACGTCGGGTGGGGTGGAGGCATGACTTATGCGGGGCCCAGGCTCTTTGACGGATCACCAGTGTCGTGGCGGACATTCTCTTTCTTTAAAAAATCATACATAAAGCGAAAAGTAATAAAATACAATGAAAATAATTCGGGAGGGGAGATGAATGGGGTTATTGTTGGCAGGAAGTGAAATGAAAATGAGGGTGGGTTCGTAAGTAATTTGGAATTTCCCTAGGTTCCTTTTTTTATTATTATTATTTAAAGGTCCCCGTAATGACATCAATCCTGGGCTCCATACGATATTGAGCATTTTAACAACTCCTCCTTATTACCCCCTTTTTTAAATGTATTCCATAGCATGTTATTTTTTTATAGATTTTTTTTTTGTTTTGTATTTTGATAAAAATGGTAACTAATATTTTCCCTAATGAAATGGATGTTGTCCAAAAACTTGCGCTGTACGTTTTTTTTCTCTTGAATGTGTTGGATAAAAGAAGTCGCCGCAATATGAAAACCAACTCATAGGTGATTTTTTGGGGTTTTCAATGAATAAAAATGCGTCCTATATTAAACTTGAAAGACATCCACCTAATGTCTTTTTTTAACTGAATATGTATACTTTTTTTGCATTGAATAACTTGATACACTATTCTTATGAAGAAAAAAAATAGAATGTAAAGCTTTGGTTATATAGATAAAATGATACATTGTGGCAAATAGTGTTATATGAAAAAATTTAACATATTTATTTTACAATAAGCAATAACATTAAAATATCTTAGCTTGGTATAATAGGTCTTCAGGTTATCCTTTTTCGACTGTGCCACTATTTCAACTCTTACAATTAGTTCACACTCTCCCCCTATATATTTTTATTTATATATACTATATCTTGTTCAAATTTGTAATAGTTAATAAAAATACTTTCTATTCATCCAATCAAGTTCTGTTACATTTTTTTAAACTTGTAGTGAATGACACTTGATGTTAATAAAGTTTGTTTCAAATATTAATTCATTAATTGAGTTAAATTAATAAATAAGTAGTAACAAACAAAAATAATTGTCCAACACCAAAAACAGAAAGGAAAAAGGAAAATTACAGGGAAAATAGCTTTCTATTTTGAGACTTAATACTGTGATTCTTTCATATGTAAATTCATATTTATATTAATTGTAATAATTAAAAAAAGTAGTTAAAATAAAAATTTTCTTCGTTGATATAAGTAGGAATTGACTTAATTTTTATTTTTATATATTACTTGTTTGTGTTAAAAAAAGAAATGTTGCAGTTGGATATTAACATGTAAAAGGAGGGAACTGATTTGAAACTTTTTGAAACAGAAATGTAATACAAATTACAGTTGCTTATACGATTATGTTGTCTGATTTAAAATATTGATTACAAGGCATATTTGAAATTGAAATTGATACGAGAATTTCGACTGGCATATTTTACACTACTTACTTTTTAAATTTAGAATATAAAATTGTATTGATGGAAATTTTCAATAGCCTTCTTTAAATAGAATTCTGTCATCTAAAATTTTGTGAAAAATTTAACTAGAAAATTGCTTTATGGAATACAATTTATATTAGAAAAGTGAAGTAAACTAAATAAACACAGTGCCGCAACAGCCCATGGCGGCCAAGGTCTGCAGTTTTCGTGACCTTAAGCACTGAGGTGCATGATCAGATGTTCCAATCAGGAGGTTAGTCTGACGTGAAACCCTCAGTGTTTAGTTCCCAACACTAGCGCACACAAGGGTGTCTTGGGGGTTCTGACACCCCCCAAAGCCCTTGAGATTTTTTTCGATTGATGATAATCCTGTATATATATAACGTAAAATTTAACTAAGTACTTGTAATTAACAAATTTATTTTATTAATTAATGCTAATTATTGATTTAATAACTTATTTTTTACTGTTTTTTGTTCAAAATCAAAAAAATCATTAGAATCAATTGGTGTTGTCTTGAGGTATGATATGAGTTGGGGGACTTTCAACCATAGACTTCCCCCTTGAAAAATTTTTCTGTGCGCTACTGGTACCCAAGCAAGTTTGGTGCTCATTTATCAAATCACTGAAGAGATGAAAGACTGAATCGATCTTTCCCAGTCCATGGTTTCAATCCCGCACCTGTGACATGAAAGCGCAAAATGAACTGAAATTAGTAATAGAGTGAAATGTGGTACTTTTCTACAGGTCTGAATGAAATTTGTGAACTTTTCTTCTGAAAAAATAGTTCGATGCTTGATAATATACACTAATACTAGTTAAAAGCAGTTTAAGTACTCATGACGATTTTCAAATTTTAAAGCAGAAGTGATGGCCGAGGGATCTGGCAACTAAATCGTGGCTGGCATTTTCGGGGTTCGAGTCTTGGTTGTACTAAAGAACTCAGTGTATTGGGGTGGATACACGTTAAATAAGTGGAGATGACACTCCCTTACGTTGGTGTGGTGTTGAAATTTGGAGAGGAGAAGGACAGCTTAGAGGTCGTCATCGTCTCTTGACCGAGGTTCAAAATTACGCAACCTGTCGCAAACAGCCCTAGAACAAAGTAAATGAAAACATTCATAATTTTGAATTTGGCATCTGATCCCAGATTTGTGGCCGCGGTAGTCGATTTAAGGTATCCGACAACTTCTTTTTAAAAATATGGAGGAATAGATTTTTTTTTTGTGTTTTTCAGATTTATTTAGTACATTTTAAGGGGGGGGGATGCTAAAATTAAGAAGAGAAAAAGAAATTATTATTACTAAAATGAGAAAAAATTAGTAAAAATTTACAAAAAAATTAATAAACGAGGCTCATTTTGTACAAAAAGTGTATGTACAAATTCTCAATTTGTCAATTTTAATTAGGGATTGCAATACCGGAATACCGAATACCGGTATTTTGAGCCATTTGTACAATTCTGTAATACCGGTATTCACAAGTCTAGATACCGGTTTTTCGATATTTACTAGAAATTTTCAAAATTGTCTCCACTATATGTTCAGGGATCGCCGACCTAGCAAAATAGTATACGCTTTTGTTCTAATGTCTCCCTAACGGTCAAAATTAATTAAACTATGAATATAAAGTTGCATCCTACAGTCAAGAGAAGTGATAAAATATGTGAATTATCCAAGAAGACAGACCAAAACTATTATATAACAGCTCAAAGCGATACTGCACACGTACAGAATTCGTAGTCTGATATTCTTATCTATGAAAACAAGGTTGTAGTTGTGAAGAAAGTGCATAATATTTCGCTATTTTTTTTAAATTGGGGAGTTTGTTATTGACATAGTATTTGCATATCATACTTGTATTTACATATCACCATGATTTTAAAAATGAAGAAGAAAACAGACTAACCAACTTGAATTTAATCAAGTTTATAGTAAATTTTCTTAAAATTTTTTACCCATAATCCTTATTTACATTTAGAAGAATTTAGTACAGCTATCGAAGATGATTAGGACACTAATGTCGATAGTGAAAGGGAATTGTGTCTTGAACAAACATTAGAATTAACGATGAGTTAAAAATTTCACACTACAGAAATCAGCTATATCCAAAACCATCCAACGAGAAATCGATTTATTTGAAAGTAAGAAATTTAGAGGTAAAAACTTGGAAAAAGTATATTGCGTATTGCCAACAATACTATTAACTAGTGTAGATGCTGGAAGAACATTTTCAATGGCTGGCAATTTGTGCACATAATTGCGTTCCAGGCTTAAATACAGTCCAATTAATGCATCATTAAATTTTTTAAGATTGCTTTTAAAAAATTTGTAATTGCACCACAGACTGAATAGTGATAATTACACTTTCATTGTGATTTAAATAAATAAGATGTCCCCTTACATTTTTGTAATTCTTGATATACTGTAATAATTTAAAAAATTACAAATTAATTTTTTTGTTATATTTATACTTTTTAATAAAACTGGCAAATGAGAAACATCTGTATTTTCTTTATTTTCTTAAAATTTCTACTACCGGTATTGAAACCGGTATCCCGGTATTAAGCACTAAAGAATACCGAATACCGGTATTGTATTTCTGTTCCGATATTACAATCCCTAACTTTAATGTATTATTTTGGTATTCATTTTTGAAATGACCTCAGAATAAGAATTATTTTAAATTTTTTAAAAACTACAGCACTTTATCTTAGTTATTATATGAAATTGCTTAAAAAAACAGTGATTATATTCAGATAAGGAACTATAAATTTTTGAATAAAACAGTGATTGATAAATCTGAAGGTTAAAACACTTCTACTTTTTCACAGAACATACATAAAAAAATTCAGTTAATTATTTTAAAAACTTTTTGAGCAATAGCTGTCCTTTTTTGAGTTTTTCGGGGGAAAAACACATTTCGAGTAAAACGCGTTTTAAAGTATGACATATCTTGCTAAAAGTAATGGCATCTACTTTTGCTAAAACACTTGTAGTTTTTGTTCTAGTGAATGGAAAGAAAAAAAAAACATGGTATTTTTACAAAGCTCATAAGATGGTCTATAAAATAAAATCATTAAAAAAGGTCAATATCTGAAAAAATTAAGGATTTGTTAAGGATTAAGGATTTAAAAAATTAAGGATTAAGTATGCTTTAACATGTCAGAAACTCGTGGCGTCTCGTCTAAGGGCCACTAAAAATCCTTCGCATAAAGGGGTCAGTGTACATTAAACTGTGGAGCTCATAATCTGTTAGAGACAAAAGAACACAAATAAAAACTAATTTAATTTTCCATACAAGACGATGCATGCATTTCTTGTTTCATGTTATACATAGCTTTACCTTTAACAGAAGTGTTACTTTATAGCAAATCTAAAAATTACGTAATAATTATAATTATAGCCGCACGCATAAGTTCCTTTCTATTATTTTTACTATTAATGATTAATAACCTGCTTGGTACTGTCTTGTTTCTTATGAATTGCTTGAATATATAGCTTACTTTCATCTTCCTTTATTTTAATATTCTCAATGAAATAATTGAATTTATTTTAGCCACTCAAGATAAGTATTAGTCAAACTTTCCAATATCTATAAGAGATTTAAAAAATTCTGTAAAATATGGGGGAAAAAACATGTTTAAATTAATTCGGAACAACGCTTTGTGAAACAATTTAGAAAACAAAAAAATTTGTTGGTCGTTCATTATATTTCTCTTCAAAAGTATTTTTTTCAATCACTTTCTTTTATTGAAGATTTATTTTCAGGATGTTGAGATGTATCGTACATTTTAAATTTTAATAAGTTCCACAAAATAAATTTCTAAGTAGAGAAAGACACTGCAATAGAACAGTAAGAATTAACTAACTGTTTGCTTACTATCGTCACATTGTGAAGCAGCACGAGGTTTACTGTCGACAGAGTAACTTTGAACCACGGTCAAGTGACGAGTGCGATACCTGATCTAGCACCTCACTCTCTAAATTTCTACGGCTCGCCAGGGTGAGTATTTAGAACCTCGATAAATATTACATTTCATTCCGCTCTCCACATGAAAGGTTTTCCGTGACTAGGACTTGAGCACATTTCGACTGGAACAGCGTTGACCTTGAGTAAGTGGCATTAACCGTTCGGTTACGTACAGCGAATAAATAAATAAAAACAAAACAGTGTGATAAATACAAATCGCCCATTTTTTTCCTTTCGATATTTGATTTCATTTTTAAATTAAACTGTGATGAAACTATTTTCTTGAATATTTAAAATCCTCAGATTCGATTGGAGACTAAAAGTATGTAAGTTTTGAAGGATTAAATTCGAAAAATTTATATGTAATTAAATAATAAAGATTAATAAATAAATCTTAACTATTGAGTATATTCGTCTAAGAAAAAGATGAAAAGTAATGAAATATTTATCTATAGATATATAAATGAGGCATGTAAAATTTTTAGTACAATATTCAACACTGAATTTATATAATTAATTTTATCAATTCATTCCATATTTGAATATTAAATTTTTTTACAATGTAAATTCGAATCTTAAAAAGGAATAATAATAATGGCAACCAAAAAGATAAGGAAAATGGAATTCAAATGTATAATTAAGAATGAATATCCTATTACAAATTAAATTCAAGGAAAACGAGGTTTTATTTTCGAAGTACGATGTGCTTAAAAGTGCTTCGATTTTTTTTGTATGAGTAGAAACTAAGATACAAATATATTTTTGAAAGAAGTTTTCAATACATTTCAACACTTTTATGCATTATATAGTCTAATTCATCTACTCCAGGAATTTATTCTGGAAACATAATATTGCGTCTCCCTTATCAATTTAAACGGCAAACAAAGATATGTGCATGCGTTAAATATTTTTAAGTAATTCTGGCTTAAAATTCCCATCACAGCTTTCTTCTTAATAATTATTTTTCATCTTCCCTTCATAAGTGTAATGAAATGATTCTCTTCATTCTTCTTTTCTTTTTTAAAGGTCAAATCATTTTCAAAATAAAATTAGCTTAAATTAAAACTTTCTTATTAATTTTCAATAGGATGATCTTGATTAAAAAATGAGAAATATCCGATCTGATAAATAAAGATAATAGTAAGAGAAAATTATCTTAAAAAGAAGAGGGAAAAAACTGAATGTGTAAAGAAAAAAGGCGCCTGATGGAGTTGCTTTCATTCGAAGGATATTTGATTCTTTTGAAGCCATCTCAGCTGCCAAATTCGGTGCATAATTTTCAGGCTCCACTTGATGATAATTAAGTTCCTTTGGCAGTTCTTTTTCGCCCTCCTTGCAGGCGTTGAGGGGCCTGTCAGCCGTTTGACAGACAGGGAGAAACAGCTGTTGTCTCCAATATCAATGCAAATATTTAAAACTCGCACTGAATTGACAAGCTGACAATAGATGGCAGCACCATTCGCATTTTGGACAGTCTTTTCAAAAGCATCAGAAGAGAGATTTTCCCAACTTGCTCCTTCCTTCATAAGTAAAAAAGAAAACAATTCATTAAATGTTGGTTATTTTTAAACTAATTAGATGACTGTAGAGTAAAAAATAATTAATTCATTTGGTAAGTTCTTCAAAGCATAAGGCTACCAAAATATAACACAATCATGTAAGAAGATAAAAATATATATCTTTTTACATCTATGCAAAAATCATATTTGATATCATACTGAAGGAAAATACAATTTTTTTTTTCATTCTTAAAAACAATTTTCTGTAATACTGATATTTTTGAAGTAAATATGCATAATTTCATGAAACTGAACATAGAGACCCCCCCCCCCTTATTCACTTATTAATTCCTAAAAATAATAGAATTTTAAAATTTATATTTACAATTATACAAAAATGATTGATGTATGTATAAGATAAGTTATAATTGAAGATAAAACATTTATTAAAAAGAGGTTTTAAAATGATAAAAGTTCAAAGGAGAATGTTTAGAGGAGGAAAAGTTAGAAAATATTGAATAAACGAAGAAATGCTTTAATAAAAAACATATAAAATCCCCTACTGCTTCAAGTTCAGGAGAGAAAAAATAAATGAATATTTTTTGTTTAATATTCAATTTAACCTATACAAAACATATTTAGACTTGATTTTCTACGAATGATTATTATTTGGCTCGTAACAATTTCGTTGCTAATAAAGGAAGTACTGAAGAAAACAAGGAAAAAAAGGTTTCACTATATGTAAGCCTATTATTGTATGTGAAACCTATCAGTTCAAGATGTTTTTAACCAATTTCTCTAGTTTAAAGGAATGTTATTGCTCGAACATTGACCTGAAAATTCTTTACATTGCATCAACTTATGGAAATTTAAAATTGATTTCCAGATGGCAAGCAAAAAAATCAATAAAGCTATAAATATTTACGTACACATAATAAACATAAAAAAAATATATATAGTGTACACATTGATTCATTCTGAACTTTATAATTGAGACTTTGAAAATACAATCAGATAAATATCTGTGTAAATGAAATCTCAAATTCTTGGTGCGATCCATTTGAAATGAAAAATCTTAAGCCTTCGCGTCAATATTTCGTTCACATTCCTACTTCCCCCTCAAAAAAAGGTACTGTAGTCTTTCCCCTGCTCTTCTGCTCTGATGACCCGTTGCGTTCCTTTGAGACTCAATCATCTTTGAAAAATCCCGACTGGAAACGAATCGGCTCGAAAATAAAGTGACTATAACTTCATTTCCACCCCCTTGAACATTGACAGGGAGGGGTAGACGATATGAAGTGCAGCGTCGACCCCGGTGCTGCAGGGTATCACATGAGAGGCATCTTGGCTAATTCTGATGAAGCTTCACTCCCCCACAAGTTTGAGGGGATGGTGTTTGTGTCTAGGGAATCCAGATGAGTGGAATTTTCTTCATATCTATCTCAGAGTCTGAAATAGATGAAGGGAGTATAAATGAAGTTGCTGTCGTTCCCTCATATGCACGTGTATACATAAATCGATTTCTTAAAATGAAATAAAATATCTAACGTAGCAACTTGATTTTAAACACAAAGTATCTTCAGCAATCCAAAAAGAAACTTTTAGGACATGCTTATCTAAAGTGCGGCCCTAAACCCTTTAAAATGCGGCCTAAAAGCACATTATGAAAATATTTAAATTTACTCATTTTTATTAAAAAAATAAATATTTGCAATACTTTTCATATTTATCGATTCGTTGGCATTTATTTTGAAATAAAAATTTAAGTGATTTAACATCTGAATGATTTGCGATTTCAAGGAAACAATCAATTTATTAATAAAATGTTCCAAACAAAAAGAACGTTTGAAAGGAAGTTGAAATTTTGGCATAATCAAATAAATGTAAAAGATTTGACACATTTCAGCACATAGCCCTGTGAGTTGCACAAAATAAACAAAATATGCTGCATTAAGTTTTGATTAAATCAAGAGTTTGAAAGTAGATTTCAAGATTTTGGAAAAAATAAAGAGTACTTCAACATATTTTCTATCCCTTTCTCTAGAATTAAATAAATTACTTAGAAATTTTCAAATGGAATGGATTGAACCGAAAATGATATTCAACTGGAAAAAAACATTTGGGAATGTTTCTTTACTGGAGTTTTATAAAGATCACCTACCCCGCGATAAATATCCTAATTTTCCCAATACTGCTTTATTAATGTCTTCAACTTTTGGCAGTACCTATATTTGTGAACAATTATTTTCAAGAATGAAGCATACAAAAAACAAAAATAGGACGAAGATCACTGACAAACATCTTGAAAATATATTAAGAATTTGCAACCTCGTCTATTGAACCCGAAATCGATTTGCTTGTTCAACAAAACAAATTCATTCATCTCATTCATTTGAGTTTTTTCCAGCTTTATGAAATCCAAACTAATGAAAAGAAGTTTTTACATATTTAAAATAGATATATACCAATACATATCTAATTCAAATTTAAAAAAAATTATAATAAAAAGAAGTTAATTTATTTTAATAAGATTAAATAGAGCTAATTTTTATTTCAACTTGTTAAAAAAATATTGTATGTGAGGCGCAGCATTATTTTTATGCATTTATTTTTTGCAATGTGGACCTCAAATGGTCCTAGTTTAGATACCCATGTGTTAGGGAGTCGTTGAATCAAATGTTTAAAATTCATTTTTAAAAAATAGTAAGAGATATTGGCTCTTCTTTCAGTTATTTTCACCCCAAGACAGAGTGAATTGCAATCCTTTTGTTCTTAATATGCTCCTGAAGTTATGTTAAGAAGTTCTGTTTAATTCTGTCAAGTTTTATATCCTTCTTAAGTTTAAATTTTACAACTGTGATGAGACACGCGCACACGAATATACAAAAGTAATAATATATAATACACGTTATTTTCAGTGAGGGCATTTAGCCGTTTCTGTTCCAAGGTCCCCTTTATTAATAAGAAAGTCATGACCCTATTTTCAGATAGACCTTTCCCCTTCTCTTCATGTGTACCTCTAATCCTTTTTGTGTGCATTCGTATGATGTACTTACATTGATAGCTGTATATATAGTTGCAGTGGACAACAGGTTTCAGTAGTATAAATTAATAAAAAATGTGAGTGAAATAAACCTTGATTTTTTGAAAAAGGATATTAGAACTACAATTCCGTGAATTTTTAAGTGTTTTTAAGTTGTTCTCTTACTGAGTATAAAGCGGAAGTAATTTGTTATAAATAATGTTACTGTTCCTGATTTTACGTATGCCTTCACAGGAATCAATGTTATTTTTTAATTCCTTCTTCAAAAATTATTATGTATCACACTTTAAGTATATATTAAACTAAATTAAACTCAGTGGCAACAGCCCACGAGGGCCAAGGCCCACTGTGCCCATCTCAGTATACGTGACCTTCGGCGCTGAGGTGCATGAGCAGGTGTCCTGATCAGGTGGTCAGTCTGAAGCGAGACCCCCAGTGTTTATTCCCCAAGCAAGCTTGGTACTCATTTATCGATCCACTGAAGGGATAAAAGGGTGTTAAGTATATATTTTCAATAATTATATCTGCTCTTCTGTCTAGGTATTACACTTTGAGAATTAGCGTTACCTTTTCAAGCCCTTCAAATCGTATTTTTACTTTTATCATAAAATGCAGCATTTTTACATCTTCATTACAATTATTTTGCCATCATCCCCCCCCCCATATTTTTAAAGTTTCCACAACAACATCTCCACTCTTCTGCAGCAGTCCACGTCCTGACTTTGAAGTTCAATTTTACTTAAAGTGCATTTGTAGTCTAACTATAAATCAATGACACTATTAGGACTCGAACTGTTAAATTGTTTTAGATATCGAAGTGGTATCCTAACGATCATGGTCACGAGTTCTTCGCTGGTGAGCCAGGAATTCGAGTCCCAGTGCTGCTAAGGATCTTCCATGTGGAGGAACTGGGGCGCATGAAATCTGCTGTGGCTCAAAGTCCTCCCGTTACTGTTATGTGGAAGTTTGGATAGGGTGTGGTGGCTAAGGTGTCGTCCTCGTTACTTAACTGTGGCTCAAAATCATGGGATTTGTCACCAATAGCCCTCTTATTGCTTTATTGCGCAAAGTTCACTCACTCACTCAAGATACCGAAGGATAACTACTGCGCTTTAACACAGATGAACAACAACAGCAACAACAAAAAAATCAGTACAATGAAAACGTTTATAAAAAAGGCACAATTTTTTCTATAAGAACTGACAATTGAAGAAAAAAAATTCGAAAATCCTTGGTTTCTTTTAGAACACACCAAAATTAGTTTGTTTAAAAGACGCGTTTCTTAAGGGGACATCTATAACTACTCAGTTCAAAAAATACAGTAGTATGGCAAATATATTTATATCAACTTTCTTTTCTTTCTTTCTTCAACTATTCTTTTTTGAGTTTCCTTACAATAAATTTCCTCTTATGTTTAAATCAGTGCTTCTCAAGTTTTTAGTACTTGCAACTCAATATTCACTCATAATTTTCATCACGCCCCCATTCCGTACAATAACAATATATTGAATTCTATAATATTACACTTCGACGCTAAAGCTACAATACGACTTTATCATCTCACCCAAAGCATTATCTGCTCCGGACGTATATCTACGTCTTTCCGAAGTGCGATCTTTTCTGTGCAGTGTTATCCAAAAAATTATTCCGAAGGCTTCGGAATGCAATAAAAGGACGTTGACAGTGTTTGCGAAGGATGTAATTTCGGAAGATTTGCTTATATTTATTCCTTTTCTCCCCCCCCCCCATACATCACATACGCGTGCCTACGTGGAAAACGGTGGCATTGGGGAGCAAATCGCGTAACTTTTCATCGGCAGTTGAGGGATTAATTATAAACTGTAAAAATTACTAAGATAAGTGTTAAACTAACACTTTTGTATATAATTTATATATAACAAACCAATGGGGTCCCTGGTTACTATTAAACTTGTTCTTATAGTATTGTTAAATTAATTATGAAATACATTGTGTGCGGTACTGATACATTTATAAGTGTATATATCAGTGAAAATGTGTGTTTTATTTTTTATTACGTCGGAATGTATTTTGTTTGTTTACTTGCAGTAAATTAATGATTATTTTTTAAAATAATCTTTTGCTTACAACTTTTCAATATATTCGCGCCCCTCTCGTAGAGTTATCACGACCCCTTAGAGGGGGTGGGGGCCAACAGTTTGAGAAACGCTGGTTTAAAGGAGGTTTATTCTTATTTGAGTAATTTGGTTAAACCTGTAGTTGATACATTCATAGATACAGCATTCCGGTAATTGTGGAAGGAAGGCTGAATGCACAAATATATTTCCAAGAAATATTTCCATCCCAATAAATCTGCATCAAACGCAAATCAAAAAACAAAGCTTCCCCATCCCAACCCGTCATAGATGACTAATACTGCGACATGTTCTCTCTCTTATTTCTTCCACCCCCCCAAACAACTATCAAAGCTAGAAATCTGAGAAATCATATCAAACCATCCGATCCTATTCCTGCCACAATATTTCACAAGCGGGTGAATTGGACCCAACAAGAAGCCTTTAAAATCACTTCGGACTGATTCTCGTCTGTTTAATGTCAAATTTCCACAATGTCATCCCTCCTCGTACCTGTGACCGCAGAGATCAACCGCACCTGTTCCGTATCTAGCAGCAACTGTCTCCCTGTTCTCTACAAGATACCCACCCCTTTCCGAGTGATTTCTTGTTGCGGGGATGGAAGGTTTATGGCAATCTGCAAATGTCATGGGAATGTCTGGGGTGTCTTTGTCTTCTGTTGGTTGGAGGAGGAAGAATATCATTTGATTTCCAGGAGATTCGAAGAGGCTTCTTTGTGGATCTGGAATTCTTCAAGGAGTTGATGTTAGGATTTGTTATCCCGTGTTATATTTTTTAACTCGGGATTCCGAGATTACATTATCGTAATCCCTGGATCAGGATTGGACTGTTTATCAAAAGTACTTCCCCATTAGCATAGCTGAAATTAAATAATAAAACTAAAAAAATAATGAAAAATTAGTTCAATATTATTATTTACTAGCTGGTTCACCCGTTCTTCGCATGGGTGAATTGAAAAATTAATCAATACAGATTGAAGGATAAAGAAGTTTTTAATGAGTTAATTTTACGTGAATTGCAAATGAAACAAAAATAAAGCTTTTTTGCATATCTCTGCTGAACAAAAAAAAAAACATATTTATTAAATTTTAAGTCTGAAGGTCTAATAGCTGATAAAAGTAACTTTTTTTTATTTATACCCCTAACTCTCTTGTGGGTCGATTTTTGGGAACACCTTCCAAAGCTAATGTCTGCTCAGCAAAAGTAACACATTGTTACAAATTTTGTGTAATGAACGCTTAAAGTAGCGTAAACAATTTATATCTGGATGTGTAATACGTTAATATTAATTTCTGTTTTACTTATTTTATGTTAAAATTATAATATTCTCAAGCAACGCCGTTCCTTGCATTATAATGGCGATTCAAGGGAAACATAGCGAAATGTTGGTGATAGAGCCAAGTTGGCATCATTTTTGGTGATCACGTTGGCAACTTTGCGATGGATTGAACGGTGCAGAAGTTGCTTTACTGTAGCGCCACTTTGTGGGGAGCTGCAACAAAGAGGACAGCACAAAAAATACATATACATGCCAATATGGAGTGAAGCGATTTCGTACTTACAAACATCTATTTATATGTGATATAGAGATTGAAACAAATCAAACAAAACTTAATTCATTATCAAAACAAATAAAAATAGTACATAATGTCATTAAAAAAACATTTCTTCATTTTTTATGTTTCTGTAAATAAGCGTTTTAGAAACACAACTCGTCCAGCGTTTCCTAGTTCAAGCGGCTTTTTATTTTACAAGCTTTTATTTAACTTGCAATGTATGTATGTATATGTATGTATGTAATTTATTCGGGTGGAAAAATTGCAACTCAATTTAGAAGCTGATATATTAAGCCAATTGAGCTAAAATTTTGTACACACGTTTAGTTTGGATGACAATGCATGTTATGAACATTTATATTCCGATATGCAATCAGTTAAAAAAATATTAATTAAAAACTAAAAAACGCATAATTGTTTTACCCCTGTGCGCAGTTTATTCCGCTATGCTCGGCGACGCAAAGTGAAGAACTAAGAGGGGATTCTTTTTTGGAGTTTTGACGTTTTAAAACAGCGATCTAATTTGTTTTATAAAACTCAGACAAAAATAATTACAGAATCGGAAAGATAATTTATTTTGCCATGACACGGTGCAATTTTTTTTTACAAAATAATAATATTTGTATTTTTTACCATTTTTTTTAATTGATTCCAAATGATACGTTTTCTTATGAAAATGATGTCTAATTTATTGCGCTTGAATTTTTTTTCCGTTTAAATGACACGACATTCCGTTCTAAAACAGCTCGTGCTTTGCTCTTTTAGAACCAGTCATTTAAAAATGAAACGCTAAAAACTTTTTTTTACCATTTTTCAAAAAATACTCAAAATTTTAATTAAACATTTAATAACTTCGTCATTTATGAAGATAATCTCACGAAACTTTTTTTTCGTGTGTAGAACAATATTAACCAAGATCTGTACGAAGATTGAAAAAATTGCTTAAAAATTACGATTTAAAAAGAAGAAAAAACTGTGTTTTTCGCTTAAAGTGCCTTTTTGCAAGAATTCTGTTAGCTACTGTTCGAAATTAACCGGCAAACGACCTTGCAACAATGGTGATGTGAATGAGATGAACAGACTGAGAAACTTGTCCAGCGATAACTAAAAAGTAAAAAATAAATTAAAAGTAAAAAAAAAAAAAAAAAAACCTTTTTTTAAAAAGAAGCTTTTATTTAAACGCGCAAAAAGAATAAAATAATCTTTTTCTTTAAAACTTTTTTTTACTCTCAACTTATAACGTCATATTACACAATTTATATGATATAAAAACTTGTCGTAATATTAAAATACTCGTAATTACTTAGTTTGAAAATTTTAAAAATTAAAATCAATCAGACCAAGTTATTTAATTCAATTGTGTATCTACACAGGTAAATCTCACGACAAGCTTTTATATCATATAAATTGTGTAATGACGTTATAAATTGACAGTAAAAAAGTTTTAAAGAGAAAGATTACTTTATTTTTTTAGAGAGTTTAAATAAAAGCTTCTTTTTAGAAAAGTTTTGTTTACTTTTAATTTATTTGTTACAAATTGATCTGCCGAAAAAAATGTTCGTTCAGACACTGCACTAGTATATGTACATAGGTTTTATCATCATTAAATTGAAGTATGCACCACGTTTCCTCCCATTTTCAAAAAGAGATATTTATTTTCGAATTTTTGATGATAGTGTCTCAAATCTAATAGGCTGCATTGGTACATATCCCGTCTTTGATAACTTTATCTAATTCTTTTGCTGCACTTAATAGTTTTTGTGTACAAAATGATTCAGTTATTGAATCAGAATGTGATCCATTTCATTTGAAATAGAAGATCCAGTTGTATGAGCTATTAGAAATGCAGTAGGATTTGAAGCGTCAAGTTTTTTCAAGCTGGTACGTTATTATTTTACGGCATTTAATTGAATAAAAAACTGTGACAACATCCATTCTAGAAACGTATGTGTTGCAGTAAATCACTTAGATGTGTGCGACGTTCTCCCATACCAGAAATAAGAGCTATAATAAATAATTTTTAACTTATAGTATTTGTAATTGCACACACTCACACACACACACACAAAATCCTGCGCACATGTTTCACAAAATATATATATAAATTTTCTGAAAATTAAATTCTTGAAAAATTTGATGAGGAAAAAGTTTCAAAATATAATTCAGATAAAATTTAAATCCCAGGATTAGTTATTTTAATCCAGGTATTTCGTGATTTGAAGAGACGCCAGGATTCCGGGGCTGTAAACCCTAGTTGATATTCTGGGTTGGATTCGTGGATTTGTTCTTAGTCGACTATCCTTCTTTTTTAGGCCTTCGCAAATGAGAATGACAACTATTATCTTATGAACTGATTCATCTGTGAATTAATTATGATATAAGTGTAAGATATATACTGCTTTTTTAAATTCATTTTAGATTGTGTTCATTCCACTGTTCTTACATGAAGTTCCTTAAAGACTTCTTACATGAATACTATATATACTGTTGCTATGTCATAAAAACAAAATTATTCTTCCAATTGCGAATTTTTATATTGATATGTAAATGCTTTAAAAAATAGGCAGTTATTTTTTCCGTTAAATCACTCGCTTCATTCTTTGGCCCTTTTATATTCAAAAATTATTAAAGTGCCGCATTTAAAGACTTCTCAAATTTCGATTACTCTGTTTTCCTGGTACTTCACTGTCGATTTAAACTCATTTTGGCCCTGGGCGCAGAAGATCTACAGGGCCTCTTGGCACTGGAGGATCGAAATTTATAACCAGAAAATGTGACTAAGTCCAGCTTATCCAGGCCCTTCTAAGCATTTCCGGGGCCCTGAATGCCCACCCCAAGAGCCCAATGGATAAACCGGCACTGTAGTACTAGGAATTATTTACTTACATGGGTTCGCACAGGGTATTTTGATATTGATATCAAGTAAAGGAATTTTTTCTGCATTACTCAGGAATTTAATGTTTTTTAAATGTTTCATGTTAATTTACATAAAGTGAAATATTGTAAAGTATATAACTATTTCGAAATCTGTAGGGGAAAAAAATCCAACCTTAACGTTACCTGAATATTATTAGAGTGTTATCAACTTCTATCTTAAATATTAATGTATGAGAGTGGAATATCCGTTTTAAAATTTATATATCTTAACGAAAATAGCCGAAATTCATTTATATGCACAGCTATTAGTTGAAATGCGAGGTATCTATAACATCCATTCTTCCGCGTTCTTACAATGAGATATCATTCCGGAAGTGTTAAGAATGTGACAACAATTGGAGTTTTATTTCGTTTATTTATAGTAGCTTTTGTTAGAAAATCCACATTCTTATTTTGAAAGGGATGAAATCTTTCTTTGATAAAACGTACTCTCATACTTATATCGGTGAAAATGTTACAAAACGTATTTCTGACATGGGCAAAGCTAAAAATGCACTCAGAAACATAGTTGGTGTTGTTTTATTAAAGATCAATAGCAAAATGTATCATTTAGGTACAAAAAAGGGAGCTATAAAAATCATCTGTGCACAAGAATTAGATACAAGCAAAAACTTATCGACATGGATGAAGTAAAGAAGCAATATAGCTGATTCCTCAATATCAAAATCCCCCCCCCTTCAAGGATATTCCTCTACAAAATGTTTCACTGATTAGTGTAAGAGTAAAAAATAAACTGTTATGCAATTTAAAATGCTACGGCGATGGCCCATGTAATAATTAATGTTTCATTTTATCGCAATGCGAAAAAAAAAATCTTGAAACCAATTTTGTTTTATTTCACACTTAAAAATTAGATTTTTGTAAATCTGTTACATACTGTAATGTGCAGTAAGAACAGGTTCTAATTGAAAGTTGCAGTAAATAGCCGGATTAAAATTTAAATTCGTGCATTTTTCCTAACTTACAGCATAGTAATATCCAACTGGAACTACAAATGCCCGTAAATACTTCGTATTTCTGCAAGTAAACGGATTTCGCCATTTATGATGTCACAGACACTAGAAACATACGCAGACAAGTTATACTTTTTATTAATTAAATCTATAGGGGCTGAAATTCATCGTGTTAGAGTGGTGTGGAGGTCAAAAGAGGAGATGTCAATTCAGATATCATCTTCGTTTACTTGATAGTGGCTCAAAAATAAGAGGTCAATCGCCAATAGCTCTCGTGTTGCTTTGGAGTGTAGCGTTAATAAACACAGTTTTTTATTAAAGTAAAATATATATTTCTTCGTAAAATTTAATGATTTCAAATTAGGTAAATAAATTAAATTTATGAAAGATAAATCAAATGTTAAATATAAAAATATTTTGTCAACAATATATCGAAGCAATTAAATAATAATATTCCATCGTATAATAAGTATAATTTACAAATAATCATTATATATATAATGATTATTTGTAAATTATACTTATTATTACGATATATATATATATATCGTAATATTAAAATATATTTTAATTATAACAATAATAGCATAATAGTTATAATAATTCAATAATAAATATCAATAATGCATTTAAAAATTGTTTGTCTTATATTGAAGGGTAAGTGGTAGCATATACAAGTCATTATATCTGCCATTTCCAGCTAATAAAAAGAAAATATATTTCAAAAAAAAAAAAAAAAAAAAAAAAAACTAGATGATGAATCACACAAATGGGAATTTTTTGTAATAATCGAACGTAAAAACACGAGTTTCTTTAGTTGAAAATAATTTTGTAAATGAAAATTTTGAATGAAATCAGTGAGTTTCATATTATATTTTAACTAAAAATTAATATAACCGTATAATTTAACTTTCCCTTATAGACAGAATCCCTTGAAAGTTAGAAATTGAAACAAAACCGTTCAATTCATTCTTGGGAAAATCATACAATCTAATATTTTTTTAAGAAACTGGATTGTGTTAAGAACAGCTGAGAGGGATAAAAATGGAATTTAAAATATTGGGTAATTCAGAATTTCTCTTGAAACCACTCTTGATTTTACCATATCCATCTTCAGGATTACCGAACAAAATCTCGGTCATTCTTCCCCAAAATCCATTCTTTATGGCATTAAAATAGAAGTGAAGCATATGCCCCAACTATTTTTTCCATTACAGGGTCAAGAGAAGATTGAGTCAGAGAGTAGTCTAAGGAAACAAACCCAAATAGCGGTAGGCTTAAAACCAGATTGGTGCACCACTCCGTGTCATTCAAGCAAACAATATCAGCCACATCAAGCGAAGCGGTGTGTCACCAGATTGGACATCTACGACTTGACAGGTCTCGTCAAGCGGACGGATGCGAACTGACAATGTCGCACAGCCATGCGGTTCTCTTTCTTCTCTGCGCACAACAAAGAGAAGAATTCCCACACTGTCACCAGGTGGCAGTCGCAAGAAATAATCATGAAAAAAAGATGGAAGACATACTCATCGACGCACAATGAAAGAGCAGGGCTTTTACAACGGAAGCGGTTTAGAATTTCGAGAGGACGAACGATTTTTTTTTATCCTGATAGAACTTTTCAAAGGGACCGACCAGAAAGGTTTTTCAACCTTTCAGTTGGCACGTTGCGGAATCTTGACATCTTGAGAGAAAAAATTGTGTAGCGCTGATTATTCCTGCTGAGGAGACAAAATCAAACATGTTTTGTGGTCGAAAGGGGGCTACTGCTTTTTATAGATGATAAGTTCACTTAATCTATAGGGGGGAGTACTTTTTTTCCGATCACTGAGCTCTTCAACAAAGCTTCGGTACTTTATTTTTGAATGACTGGTGTTATCGGTTGTAAATGGAATAATACACCAAATATTCAATGGCTGTATCCCAAAGTATATAAGAAACAAACGCATTGTACGATGCTATGAGAAATGTTGTACATAAAAATCGTATTTAGAGATGATTCATATCATTATATAAGAAAAATGCCCCATAAAAGAATTTTCAAGTATACGATTATTTTCCCTTTCATTTCGGATTGAAAACAAAAGAATATTTTTAATTTGTAAAGATTTATTCATACGATTTTGAGCATAGTTTACTATATCTTTAATATAAATAGAAGATTTCAAAAAATAAAGCTAGGTATATTTCAAATATAAGTACTGGTTTACGGTCGAATAAAAGTTTATTGACACTGATGTAGTTGTGAATGTTTCCTTTAATTATTATTTTTAGCGCGTTTTTCACGTAGTGGACCAAAAGCGCTATTAGGACGCAAATTTCGTCTTCGTTCCATATTTTGTGTTGTACCTTTATCTCAGCCTATAAGCAACCTATTGACCTCGGGTTTTCGGTATTGGGTCGCATTTGTGCTCTAGATGAGCCGAATCCTATTTAAATTTTCCCATAGTTTTCCGGAATTTTCCTATAAATTTTCCTGAATTTCGATTTTTTTGCTTTTTTATAGTGCTGATACAGATTTGTATCATTATTTCTTTTCAGCTCAATAGTAGTACACTTAGAGGAGTGGTACAGTACTACTTTCTGTTAGTAAAAGTTCATAGTTGCATTATTGTAAAATACAACATGTGAAAAACGCGCTAAAATTACTTGGCCATGCCAATGATTGATATCTTGTTCATAAATATTGACGTTGCGGTTTAACAAAGATAAATGCTTAAATTACAATAAATATATTTCTTTTAAAAAATTACTCCAGTGGCGCACACAAGATTCGCACCTAAGATTCGGACCCTCCCCAAAGGCCTTGATTTTTTCCAATGGATTATAATCCTGTGTATATATTACGTAAAATTTCTTTAATATTTGTTATTAATAATTATTTTTGTTAATTAACGCTAATTATTCATTCAATAATTAATTTGTTACTGTTTTTTGTTCTCTAAAATCGACAAAATGAAAAGAAAATGTTGGGTGGTGTATTGGTGCCTGATACGAGAATAATGGACTTTCGACCCTGGATCCCTCCCCCTTTGAAAAATTTCTGTGTGCGCTGCTGAATTACTCTCATATAGAGCGCAGATTCTTATGTCTAATAGGAAATTCAAATCAATGCTATCCTTTAAAATTTTCATCGAATAATCTAAAAAAAAATTTGTATTTTATGTGTATATCAAAATAAGTGCACATACCCACTAGGAATGGAAATTTTTTCGATATTTAAATAAAAACTTTAGGAGTCTCGACAATTATTCTATTGAAAAACGAAATAAAATGTGTCGATTGTACGGTAACAAGTATAACAAAATTGTCAGAAATTTGAGTTAACTCAGAATTGTTCTTTAGATTAAATAAAATTGTAAAAGTATTTTATTTTTTGCACATCTAATTAAAGAACTCATATTTTCTGATAGAAAATTATTTTTATTTGAACTAAAAAGAGAGAGGTTATCTGAAATAATTTAAAAACCGTTATCTTATAAAATAAATTTTGAGTTATTGATAAGTAAAGCAAACATGTATGTATTTTCATTTACGAAGGAATTGTAATGGAGTGTTATTTTTTAGTATTTATTTCCTGGAGTATTACTCAATGATTGCTTATTGACGTCACACATCAAGCAATATGCGAGCTGTCAGTGATGGACCTCATTATTTTGAGTTTCATTCAAGTGATGACATCTTAGCTGGGGGCCCCCTTCACCAAAGTCCTTCCCACCTGGCCAACATGAGGACTTTGAGCCCTGACAGAATCAACATGCATCAGCTCTTCTAAATTTTGAGTCTTCAATGGCCCTTGTCACGATATACATGGACGTCTTTAGACTCTTAAAGGCCCAGGGTCCAGAGAAATCTTAAGATTTTTTTAGGATCTTGGCCCCTATGCAACAGTAGTCCCAACCTGAGATCTTTAAAAGTAGACAGTCTATAGCATGCGTTGTCGAATACTCTTTCAAACGGTCGTTTGGAACAAATCAATGTGCACGATTCACAATCTCAAAAACCTGAGCACAAACCGTCTCGACTGATGGCCACATTTCGACTCAATGAGTTGAAGGATTGTTTATGATATTATAGACCAAGGCCTAGACATGGACAACGGTCATCCCATAATAATACAATCTTACCACTTTTACCAGTTAACATGCAGTTTGGAATTCCCTGCTTTGCAGAGAATATGTACGTGAATAACATTTGGCCATTAAAATTATCCGGATCATGATCCTATTAAGACAGAGTCGAGAACGAAACGAGGCCCCCACCGAGGGTGAGGCCTTGGGCCATTGCCCAGTTGACCTATGCTTCAAGACGTCCATGTTGACAACTATGATACCGTGAGCTTACGACAATAAACCCTCGGCTAAGGCGAGCACAGGATCTAAAAAGCAAAAAATAGGTAGAAGAACACAAGATTAAAATGATGGGAACGTTCATAGAAAGGCACTCAGAAATTTTCTTGTTGAACGTATAGATTTATCAAAGTCTTTAATTCTTTGGTAGTAGAAAAAAAATCTAAATTTACGTAATATAAGTTTGCCCCCCCCCCTTCTTGGTTCTTTTGTAGGGTTTTTTCCTACAAATCCCACTGTTCTTGTACATTTTGTTCTTTAAATTTTTTAAACAAATTAATTTTTATTAAAATATTTTATTTATATTTAATATAGGATCCCGAAAGAGTAAGGTGGGCGGAAGAGAGAACACCAGTCAGATAATAGAAACGTTTAGAGAAAAAGAAACGCAGCTTTCCACTGAATAAAACAATTAACAATGTTTTCAAAAAAATGGACGTCAAACATATATTACGTAAAATATTTCTTTTTTCTAGAAGAAAAGAAATATTTTCGTAATATATGTTTGGCGTCCATTTTTTACATGATTGTTAAATTGGTCATTCTACAAATCCCACTGTGTTGTACACTTCGTTTGTTTGATTTCGTTCACAAATTAATATTTACAAGGATATTTGATTTGTTTTTAATAATTTAATTTTATATGCAACTATAACTCAATAAATTGAAGAGAAAAACCTCCAGTTTCTCAACTTGTGTTTCTAAATTCAATATAACCATTACCTTAATGTTAATTTTTCTTTCCTTAAAAATCTCACACTTAAAATACGCATTTAAACGTCTTATTTGAAAAAATATATTACATTATATTTCGTTACATGTACTATATGCTGAAATTGGCAATAAGAATCCCTCATAAGAGTCATCTGGAAACTTATTTCTGGGAATTAATTTCAACGTTTTGTTCCGTTGTATATAAAGAAAAATCAGAATCAATGCGTAATATTTCAGATCCTCCAAAAGTTCTTCAGAGTTTAAAGTTTTCTTGTTTTGAAAAGAAAGTACCAGCACAGAGGGGAAAAAATTAACTCACAGAAAGGCTGTACGGTTCTTTCAATTGTTCCAAATTCGGAGTTTAAGACAATGAAATCTAACTGTTTTGCGTCAGATCTCGAAGTAAATTTTTGATAGATTTTTGGAACACAATTATTTGAACTTGAGACATTTCAAGTCAAAAAGCAGAAGGGGGAAAAAAATCTCAGATTTCGCCAATCGATTTCGAGATTGTTGAGACAGTAATCCTGTCACACTGCTACTTTTTCACGTGACCACCTAACGATACCATTCTCTTTTTCGCTTCACTTCTTTTCGTATCGACAATTGTGTTAAATTTCTCTGGTTGAGGTCTTTCATTTCCGTAATTCGATTAATGGATTTTGCTCTTTATTTTTTTAGAGCTGTCCAAACACTTTACTCCGGTTGGAGGGTGAGATGGAACTGTTTATACTGCTGAAATTGACGGTGAAGATTTACGACACTGGGATCGAAGCCAATAGAGCATGGAGATAGTTCTTTCTGCAGTTATAGAAATCACGCGCTCTTTCCTCTTTTTTTTTTTTTTTAGTTTTGAAAAAAGGAATCTCCTGTGATTTAGTGAAAATCTGCCTTGAGGTGCTTTTCAGGATCGGTGTGAAAGAAAAGTCCTTTATTTTCATCGACAAAACGGCAAAATTGTTTTCTTGAGAGATGCTGTGTCAATGGATACAATGTATTGTTAAAACAAAAAAAATTGTTGCTTAATATTTATATACAACATGCTTAAATAACATTTTATATATTGTGACATGCATTATCTTACGATATGAAAAAATGATATAACCGAATAATTTTTATTTATGTTTTTGTTTTAATTTACACAATTTATTCATAATTAAAATAAGTTCAACGTAATTTACACCTTGATTCAAGATTTTTAATGATTTAAGCAATGGCGTAGCCCAGTGATGCACTCAGGGAGGGGAGGGTCCAGAGGTCCCACTCATAGCTCTCGAATTTTTTTCCATTGCTAATAATTCTATGGATATAGTACGTAAAGTTTAATTAAGTATTGTGATGGTTCTTTCCGTGCTCCTTTTTCTAATAGTCATTTTGGGGAATTTCTGGTCTTTAAAAATTATTTTACTATAAAACTCCGCTTCGAAGAAGAAGACGTGATTATGTTAATTAAGACTAATATATACAGTCTAGGTTTTTTCAGGCTAAAGAGAGGATTAGATAGATTACTATCGGAGTAGAGATTAATCAAATTGAATGTGAATCGTGGATATTTAATATTTGATAATTGAATTACTTAAGGTGACAAATGGTCACTGGAGATTGAATTCAGATTAAATAGCTAAAAAGTCAGTGTTATCGTCTTGAGTAAGTGTATTTAGAATTAAAGTTTTCTCATACCTCGCGTACCTCATTAATTGTCTGCGTGGTTATGAATTGGGTGCATCTCT
Organism: Trichonephila clavata; assembly: GCA_019973975.1. Lineage (NCBI taxonomy): Eukaryota > Metazoa > Arthropoda > Arachnida > Araneae > Nephilidae > Trichonephila > Trichonephila clavata. Next base: position 164,467 of record BMAO01007454.1, on the reverse strand, counting down.
TAAACTGGATCGATTGAATTTGAGTTCCGATTAATATTGTGAATAAATTAGATTGTTTTGTTGAAATAGGGCTCTAGTGTATGTTCCTTCAAATCTTCCCACACATTTAGACGCGCAGTCAAGAGCATTACAATGTTTGTAACAAACAATTTATTTTATTAATTACTGTTAATTATAAATTCAATTATTTATTTTTACTGTTTTTTGTTCCCCAAATCGACAAAATCAAAAGAATACATTTGGCATGTCGTATTGAGGTATGATACAAGAAGGGAAGAGCTTTAATTCTGGCCCACCCCCTCCCCCTTGAAAAAATTTTTTGGGGGGCTTCACTGGTGGCCCCTGTTTTAAAAATCCTTGGGAGCTCTTTTTTGGAACCCCTTAACATTTTACGATTTTTTACTTACGCATTTTGGGGCCCTTGTAACTTAGGGGCTCCGTATCATTGATACGGATGATATGGCAGTAGCTACAATCCTGGATTTAAGGCTACCTGTGTATTTTTATACATGCGTGTCTGCTATTTTGAATTTACATCAACTGAATGTTAATCCTTCAAAAATTCTCCTTACCTCCTAGATCTAGAGCATTGAATGGAATAAAGTGCATCCAAAAATCAAGATGAACGATATTATGTAATTATATTTCTCTTTCAGTCACATAAACAATAATTATGTATAGTTTTAGTGAATGAAAGCTAGTGGCTGAGTGATAGTGAATAGCTCTTCCACGCTACCGGTCTGAGGTTCGAACCCCGGGCAGGGCAGGATTGACTCAGCCTTTCATCCCCTTAGTGGGTGGATAAATGTTCTCAATGAGGATAATGTACCCAAGCTTGCTTGGGAACTAAACACTGGGTGGTTCACAGCAGTCTGACTAACTGATAGGAACATCTTCTCATGCACTTCAGCACCCAAGGTCACGGAAACTGAGATGGACACAGTAGGCTGTTGCGTCTCTGAGTTTAGTTTAGTGAGTACTCTGTAGGGTTTTGCGCCTTAAAAGAAATATTTTCTAAAATCCAATAAAAACTTTCATAATAGAAAAATCTTTATTAATTTATTTTTACTGGATTAACTTCACGTTCAAGAATTTAAAATGTTCGGTATTTTCATTGATTATCATTAAAATCGCACTTTAAAGCTACAAAAGAACTATTCACGACGTACCTCGTAATTTTGAACTTCGGTCAAGTGCCGAGGATGCCGTGGAGCTTGCACCTCATTTTCCAAAATTCCCCACCGTGACAACATGTAGACTTTGAACCTCGACAGACTTAACGTTCCTTCTTCGTGGTGAGTCTTCAGTTGCACCAGGACTCGAAACCACAACTCATCACAGATCATACTGTCTGTTTTCTGGATTGCCAAGGGGTCAAACAGACTGCCATAAGAAATGTTACACAATCAATAGTGCTTATTACTGCATACTACTGATCAGATTGCAGGATGCTCTGATAAAAAAAAAGACTGCCATGGCACTGCTAAAATGCAGCGTTGTTGAGGTCACTGTCAAGGCCGGATCACTCCTGTGAAAGGCTGTGTTGGGAAGACATTGGAGTGCTCCTTATCTGGAACCTTGATAGGTCACTGTCCGAGCGAATCTGGAAGTCAGTTGGAAAGAGTCCGTTGAGGCGTCATGGAGTGTTGAAGTTTGTAGAAGCGTCGTAGAGCAATGCCGGTTTATCCACTGGGGGCGGGCACCCAGGGGCCTGGATAAGTTGGACTTAATCAGGTTTTCTGTAAATAAATTTCGATCCGCCAGTCCTAAAGTGACCTGTGGATCTTCTGCGCCCAGAGCCTGAAATTAGCTTAAATCGGTACTGTCATAGAGTATCGAAGCCTGTAGAAAATGTCTCTCTAGCGCCTGTGAAGCTCCTTAGAGTATCGAAAGTTTCTATACGCTTATATTTTCCCAAGGGACTGGAATAACACATATCCCTCTGCCCTCAATCTTGATATAAAGTTAGCCTGATGTTGTAGACTTGGGCTGGAGTGGAGAGGTGTGGGTTCGGAAACAAGAGCCAATGGGGTGATAGGATTTAGGCTGCTGAATAAAGGCTTTCCATTAGATGTTGATGGTGAGCTTAGAAAAACTGCACGGCAAAAGAGATCCATTGAAATAAATTTACGGGAAATGGGAATGTATCGAGAATCTCTGACTTTGGTGTCTATTTAAAGGTGGAATACGTCACGCCCACAAATGCGAGATGTGAGACAGAATCATTTCTATTTGGACTTTGCCGGGATTATTACTCAGCTATTGGTTCTAGTTACCCCTTACGCGGTGAGCTTTAAGGCCGGAGTTTGGCGTGGGAATTGAGCCGATCACTTCTCTGCGGGATGGATAAGGGGAGGTCAAAAAGTTTGACTTGCCTTAGAATATAAGTGTCAGAGTGTCCGGTATCAGATACTTTCCCACTCGAAACTACATGACCGTTGAGACTTCATTAGTTCCCTATCAGGAAATGGGTCCTTTGGTGGAGACCGCTGCAAGACCCAGAATGATAATGTTGTGCTTCTTGCCGACAATCCACCAACAGACTAATTTCTACGCGCTGTTGAGGAAGAAAAAATGGTAAAACTTTGGAATTTTGCCACACTCGTTCTACTCTCACAATCTCTCTGGAAATGATTTTTTGGTATTTCCAGAAATCAAAACCCATTTGTGGAGTTGGAGATTTAACAACACAATTGATATCATTCACGAAGTAGAACAATAGTTTCCGATGCAATCTGCAGTGCTCTGCAACGACAGTTTTTGTAAGGTAAGGAAAATCCGCGAAAAATATATAAATGCGGATGTGATGACGATGTAGAAAAGTCTTTAGAATAACAAATAAAAATTAAGCTCCTGTCTTGATTATCTTTAGTATAAATTTAAACTTTACACAGTACTAACTCACACATGAAAGCTTTAAATTATTTTAATTAGATTTCTATCAAGGGTTGTTGCAAGGCAAAAAAGCTTTTATAGACGAAAGTCGAGTGGTTATGGTTACGAACGCGTGGCCGGTGATATTTCATTTAAATTCGTGTGTTCCAATTTTGATAATGCTGAAAAACCATCTTACATGCAAGCTTATTCATGTTTATTCTGTAGGGATTTGAAGTGTTCATTTTGGCAGAGAGTGGATGCAAAGAGTGGGGTGCCAGTTCAGGTGTTAGACTACGTCATCTGAGTAAAACAATAAAAAGTAAATCAAAGTAAACAATAGAAAGCCTCCGTTGCTACAAATACAATAAAAAGAGTTTTCATAAAATTTCACCAACTGATAAAGTATCCTAATAGTCAGATAGAATTTAGAAAATTATCACTTTGAAGAAAAATACAGGGTGATTATAGTTACAGTTCCAATTACAAAATGCTGTAAAAAAAGAACCACCACTCACACACAGAATGACTTCAAATTTGAACTGAATATGCTTGAAGAAGGGGGAAATGGTATGATATAGCAGAAATTCATTCGTGTTTTCATTTTTGCTTTTTACGGGATTTTTGCCCCAAGAACAGTTAAAAACTGATTTTTCCGTCTAATGTGGCATGTCCTTACCAAGGGAAGGGGGGGGGGGTTGACCAGTACTGCCACAACTGAAGAAAGTTATTTTTTTCGTCAAAAATCTGATACAATCATGTACATTGAACAGTACAGTTGGTTTAGTGTACAACTCATGCCAAAGTGATCGTAATTCGATTCAAAGTGCCACTTGTAGCCGAATTCACTTTCATTGGGCCGTTCAGAGCTTTATTTATCAATACATTTTGGAACTTTTTTTTATATCGTACCCTCCCCCCTCAAGTATATTCTTCCACTTTTATTTATTTATTTATTTTTTTTACAGAATTTTGAAAGCGAAATTTTGTATAATATCTCAAACACAAATATATTAACATCTCAAATACAACTGAAAAAATTAAGTTGAAAATACATATGTTTTATAATAACTTCATTGCATTTGGATAAACTTTTCAAATAACTACACTTTAATCATTTTATAATTGGGTAAGAAATATGCAAAAGAAAGTGAAGCTGCTGTTTTTGTGACTATGAATTTAGTTCAAATGATGACAAACTGATGTAACTGTTGAGAAATCTTTACAAAAAAAACCAAGCATTTGTTCTCAAGAGAACTTAAAAAAATACATTTCGTCTTCTGAAACTGTCAAATAAGTCTAACAAAGCAAAAAACCCAATTTTTTTTCAAAAAATCAAGTCTTTGACACAGAACTGTTTTTTTTTAAACACAACCACACACACAAAAAAAGTTAATTCCACAACCCTCTCTTTGACACACGATCCGACTCAGTAAACCATCAAGTCGAGCAATTTAAAAAGAGAGAGAAAGGAAAGAAATCCAAAACGACAAAAAACCGCAACCCGTATAGGAAGCAATAAAAAAAAAAGGAGCAATTGCAATTACTTGAGGTTGAGAAACGTCTTCCCGTGACATGGATCCAGCAGACATCCATCACAGCCAGTGGCACAAGAAGAAGCCTCCATTGCAAAGTTCCCCTTGATTGATGAGCGAGACGGGTCATTCTATTGTGACGTCACTCATCCGTCATTCGTTGTAGGCCGAGATCAGTCAATGAACTGATGGGCCTTCGGTAAAGGTGCGAGCTGACCCGTAGGTTCTGAAAACAAGGCGTAAATCGTTTTTATGGAGGAAAATGCCAACGGATTCAGGTGCGCATGGGAAATCGATACAAGGGATTGACAGCCATCCAGATCCGTGTGTGTGAGCAGGTTTTTATCACACAGTCAATAAGGAAAGTTGTTTTAGTAGTCATCGTTTTTTGTGTGACATCTTAAACTTCTCTGAGGCAAATGCATTAAAGAAGAAGGAAGACACAACGGTGTTGGGCAACCGTGAGAATACTTGATCGGATTAAGGGTGTCAGTTGCCATTTTATTGGCTGCTGTGATTCACTGTTCTATGAAAACTGTTGGCTTCTAGATTCCAAAAAGTTGGATGATTATGGAAAATTAGGTTTGGGGTCAGTTTTTTTTGGAGGCTCGATGACTTTTAAATTCTTGACTTTATTTGAATAAGTAATGAATTCCGATGAGAATTCTTTATCAGATTAACGTTGCTAGTAACCGTTTTATTGATCAGGGTGATTTATCCATGGGGTACACATGTTAACTTCTAAATTCATTTGGTAGAGTTCATATTATAACAAGAGAGAGAGAAGGTAAGCTTCTCTTGGAGGTTGTATACTATTTAGTGACATGGAATTCTTGTTTGAGTGAATGATGAGTTATGAACAATTTTATGTGAGTTCTTGATCGAAGTAAGAACAGGGGCGGTTCTAGGGCTTGAGAAACTGGACATCTATCTGCCTTGGGTGGCATTTCCATTGAATCTGAAGCAATGTTTTTTAATTACAAAAAATTTGATATATTTTCTGAAATATTATTGGGTGTGAATTTGTTATTTCATTTAATGTATCTTATTTCATTATTTTGTGTGCTGTGGGTTCAATGTCAGTTTTCTTTTATGTTGAAACTTGAAGTGTTCGAGGGGGAGGAGTATATGTTAAATTATGAAATTTGATATGTTTACTCATCTTTCACTATCAATTTTCACCCCATCCTGGAGTGGAGTCAGAACAGACATATATTTCACTCAAACAATGTTCGGTGTCTGCTATCCAAAAAGGATAGGGATAATAAGCGTTTGGTAGATATAGAGCCATAAGAAGTGTTTTATTTTAGCATTGAGTGTATGGCAAGCAAGACAACCTAAAACCTAACATTAGTTTTTATCCACAATATCTTAATTTAATACAAACAAATAGTAACAACTATGAAGCAAATCTTCTTGATATAGAAATTAAATCAAAAGATAATAAAATAGTAACTAATATTTATGATAAACGAGAAGACTTTAATTTCAATATTATAAAAGTACCACATTGGGAGAGTAATGTACATGTTTCTACATTCAGAAATATTGTTATTAATTATACACAACGCAATAAATTTCTAGTTTCAAATAAATCAGAAAAGATAAAAAAAACTATAAACATTTTACTAAATACTGTTTAATTCAAAAATACCCAATTCATTTTATTAATAAATATTTGAATAAAGAAATTCTAAATAGAAAAGATTAAATTTCCATAGTTTATATTTGGTTATTATTATAAATTTATTATTCTTTCTAGATAGTTATAGTTACCTCCAAATTCCAATTTTAGATAAAATTACTTTTTCTCTTAGTTTTTTAAAAAAAATTTAATTTAAGTTATTAATTTTTAAAATCATTTATAATCTTAGTGTCCCTAAGATAATGGTGATGTGTTTACAATTCTTAATTTATTATTTCTATTCTTTTCATACTTTTCCTACGAGCTACTTTTCAGCCATTCCTATGCTTTGAATTTGCATTTGGGTCCAGAATCTGGCAATATAACGCTTATTGTACTCAGATTTAGCGCGGGCTCTGCATTTTTGAATGCAATTTTTAGGTAAGTTACCTTGTTCTCATAATGGATTTAGATTTTCTATCCATTATTTTCAATACGGTTTTGCTCAGTATTATTAACAGGAAGGGGGAAGGTTGGCTGGTCAAAAAACATAGTCAACCCCACTTTTATATAAATTATTTTATATATAAAGCTGTTTTAAATCAGCAATGTTTGTAATACTGTAGCATCCATATTTTTATATTTTAAGCTCTATAATTTTTAATTTCTCATATCCTTTCTAAAATCTAATGTCGGGTTATCTTGCAATTTCAATTTTTTCAGTTTTTATTATTGATTATTCATCTCTCTCTTGTAGAGAAATGTTGACTATATATATTTATTTGTTCGCAGGAATTATTTAAGTTTTATCGTTAAGTATGTATGTGAGCAATTTATCTTTTTAAATCATGATTTTTGCTTTGGAGTGAGGGGTGGCCTTTTCTATTTTTGTCCGGGGTGGCAAAACTGCTAGAGCCTGCCCTGGTAAGAAGCCAGGCTTTGTTTGATTGTTATTGGGATGTGATTCAGCATTGCATAAAACTAAATAATTCTAGATTCCGAATGATTTAAAATGTTTTGGAGAATCAGGTTTGAGTCGAGTAAGCTATATAGTGTTGACTTTTGACTTTGAATTTTCTTTGAATAAATAATGAATTCTGGCAAATGTTAAGGTTTCTTGACTCGATGAGTATACTAGCAAAAGTTTCATTAGCTGTTTGACTCATTTTTTTATTAAACTATAAACCTCTTATCAGTGGCGTAACGTAGAATATTGCCCCCCCCCCTGCAAAGTCAGGTTTTGGGCCCCAAGCAGGATCTTACGTACTTGGCATCGCTCAGGCCTTGGGCCCCCTAGAATCTCGCAGTGAGGGGTTGTAAGGGTGTACGTTACGCCACTGCCTCTTATCTATTCTCTTCCGTATGTACAATGTCTCCCCGCTAGCCCAGTGGTCATGATCGCGAACTCATGTCCGACTTTGTCGAGTTGCAGTTTCTAAGCCTGATACCCCTTTGAGTAGCTATGTAAAAAAAGCTAATGCACTGTGGCTAAATGTCCTCCCGTTGGTTGTGTGTGGATGTTTTGTGAATGAAGTTAGATCAGGTGTTGTCCTCGTCGCTTGACCATGGCTAAAAATTACGAAGTCCATTGACAATAGCCCTCGTGTTGCTTTTTGAGCGATGTTATTAAATACTCACTCATTGCGTAATGTTAAAAAATAGGAATCAAATTTGGAATATTTTTTAGACGGTACAGTACTAGTTTAAACTACACTTAGGGGTAACAGCCCATGAGGGCCAAGGACTACCGTGCCCATCTCAGTTTTCAATGGCCTTGGTCACTTAGGAGCATGAGCACATGTTCTGGTCAGGTGGTCAGTCTGACGCAAAAAACCCCAGTGTTTAGTTTCCAAGTAAACTTGGTACTCATTTATCGATCTACTAAAGAGATGAAAGGCTGAGTCTGCCTCACCCAGCTCGGGGTTTGACCCCGGATCTGTGGCGTGGAAGCGTGATATGCTACCACTCACAGCCACTGGGATTTATATAAATGTACTCCAACAATAATATTATATTCTGGCTTTATTATCCTATAGAGAGCAGCATATTACATCATACTTCTCATTTTTATCTTAGTTGATTCATTTTTTCTGGGATAAAATGTTTTTCGCGTTTTTCTACAAAACCGTAATGTTAAATGAGCTATCCCTTTACGTTGTTAAAAGGAAAAGATGGTTATTCATGGAACATTTTGGAATTTTAAAAACAATATTTTAAGCAATGTATGAATTACAATGTTTCAAACTGTTATGAAAATTGAGGCATTTTTCTGTCTGAAAATGGGCTCCGTGTTTCTTTCAGGCTTTTGTACATACGGGGTGGAAGCCTTAAAATATGAGAAAAAGAATCAAAATCTAAAATTTTATCCTGTTTATAGCTGTAACAGATCAGATACTATCGAATTCCGATCATTAATTTATAGAAATAAATCCGTAAAAACAATAATTTTGAAAATATCTTTTTCTTCATATTAAACAAAAAAAAATTTTAAATCTTGAAAGCATTGTATTCTTACATTGTCTGCTTAAATATATCAATACGTGCGATTTTCATAGTTTTTTCCTTAAGTCTTCATTTCATATTGAAGAAATCAACACGTTTGTTCTTGGGAACTAACCTTTCGAACGTATATTAAAATATATTACAGTGGTTCTTTTCTGCAATCCAAATCAAACACCTCAATGAAGACTTGGGAAAAAATACAGCAAACGAGAATGTAGTTATCAAAATAAAAGCTTTTTATTCCGACACCTTACGGAAAGATTAGCGAAATAAAAGTTAAAAAAAGAGGAAAATAAAATTTAAAAAAAAAATCTCTCGCAAAATCGTATAATATGTATCATTTCATTTCAGTTTAGTAACAGTCGTAATTACGGGGTTAAAAGGGACCTTGTCAAAACCTGAAAAGATGGCTAACTCAAGAAAAATACCTGCCTTTTTTTAAAGACCTTACAAAGGTAGCGTATCATTTCAAAGCAAAGCTGCCAGAGTTAAAAGCAAAATTGTGATGGATCACGCGCGCTTTGACGAGAGTGGTTAACACTGCGCCACCTGGCGGTTAGTAGGCGAAGGATCAGAGTTCGGTTGTTGGTTTATTTTTTCCACCTGTAGGGACTGTCTACATATTGTGCTAAATGTTTCACGGGATAATTCGAATTCTTTCCTCTTGCGACCGAAAAAAAAAAGAGTTGGGGGGGGGGATTTTTGATATCACGTGACGTGCCCTGAAGCAGGGAAATTAATATCAAGTTCCGGACCTACAAGAATTCACTTTGATTTCCTGAGACGAAGTAACCTTTCTTGATATCGAGTTGGAAAATTTTGACGTGTGAATGTATCCGCGGAAAGTATTAAAAATTTTTTCCAAAAAATTAGCATTAGTTTTTGTGGAAAGTAAAAATAGAATTTTGATTATGTGTCAGTCAAATATTTGCTTATAAAGTAACTTGAAAAAGATTCGGAGGATATTTTTTTAAATTTGCTTCTGAACATCTGTCGAGGGAAAAAAACGCAAGTCATATTTAACTTATGGTTTGATTGCTGAAATAGATTGTAATAAAAAGAAAAAATGGAAAAAGAAAATATGGAGAAACTAATAATTAAAAAAACTAGACTGATCCTATTTTTCTAACATCACAGATATATTATACTTATTTCTTATGAATTACTTCAATACTTGAAAGTGGTAAGAATACATTAAACCTGAGGTTTTTTATTAAAAGTCGACTTTCCAAAATTGTCATTTGTCATTGTAAAACTTGAAATTTAATTGGAAGAAATATAGCAAAAAATGAAAAATATGAATTTATAGATTTTTAAACTTAAATTCTTATACTTGCGTCTTGAGTAAAATTTCACCTTATATATAATATATAATTCTCAGAATTAATGCTTCCTTGTAAGAATAACTTAGAAAGTATCAAATGAAATAAGATACTAGAACTAGACCATAAACTCTGTCTTTTGAAAAAAATGAAATGTTTCTAACTTTAGTTCCAATATTTTATTAATATTAGAATTTAGAATGAAAAATTAAGAGATAAAAACACATGACTCCTGGTTCATTAGAAATGTAGAATTCTCTGAATTCTGGTCTTTTGATTTAAAAATCATTGCTCGCTAAAAATTCTATAAAAGCCTAATAACATCAATAATATGTTAACACACACACGCATTTACACACGCACACACATTGCAATTATTTATTATTTTCAAGAAGAATTTCTATATTTGACCAAATCTGTTCTTTTAACCTAGGGGTTTTTGACATTTCACGTTCGAGGGCCTAATTAATAAGTTTACAATGATCTGTGGGCCCCATCAATAAATTTACAATGATTCGCGAGACACTCGACTGTCAAAAAAATATTATTATCAGGAAATTTATATTAGAAAATGGAGGTTTGTTTTACAACTGATTTTAAGGGAAGAGATGGTATTTACAGAGTTGGTATATGAATATATCATTTTAAAAAAATGTTTAAATGGAAGTCGAGAATTAGATACTTTGCATACCTGTTAAAGATAAGAATCTACTTTTTTTCCAAAAATTTTTGAGATTTTTTGTAAAGTGAGATGTTTTATATTTACAATATTTTATTTAAAAAAATGAAAATTATAAATTTTTTATTTATATTTATATAAATATTTTATATTTATTTTTGAAATTTATAAGAAAATTCACTGTTTTTAGAAAATTTTACCTCAAATGGATATAAAACATGTGAGCGCAATTTTTTTAGAATCAAGAATAACAGAAAAAATGACGTTTCCTACGACAAAAAGCAGGAAAGGCAATTTATTTATAAAATTGACTCAAATTGAAATATCGTGTCCCTAAAATGTCATCAGCGGGCCATTCGTGGCCCGCGGGCAACGGGTTGAAAACCCCTATTTTAACCAATCGTCTATTTAAAAGAAAGTATAAACTTTATTTCATCTAAAGCTGTGAGAATCTTATATTTCAAACATTCTGTTTCATCTACGGAAAAAAACAAAGCGTAGGTTTATGTAAGCATTCTGTGTTTTCAGAGAAATAGCTTAGTAGTGTCAGTAGGTATTGAAAACATAACTTGTTTAATTTACATTTGACGTGATGTAAAAATTTCGAGAATGAAGCAAGATTCTTAGCCAGAAGCTTCCATGTACCTTCGAAACGTGTCATTAACAATCAATCAATCATTCGTTGTCTCGTTTATTGTGGTCTGTTCGTTCTTCTGTACAGGATGTTACTTGTTGCTAATGTCATCTCTCTGATCGAGTCCAACGAAATTCATTGCGGCAAAAAGCTAGATGAGATCTGTCGTTACCTGTAGCTTTAAGCATCATACAGGTGACAATACGATTTGGCACGGTTCAACCAAAATTTTGATGAAGAACACCCTGGAGGTGCTACCCAACCACTCTTTCCCTTCCACCAATCTCACGAGAGAACTTGCAGCCCAATGGCTCTTTAGAGTGCCCCATGCTACATTTACTAACATCCATGCCGAGATTTGATACAAGGTACTACGGCACAGCAGTCAACGGCAGCTACACCGGTTGGGTGGCCCAATGTTATTTAATTTCAGCGAATAGGGTTCCCTATTGAATATAGGAAATATACACAGTTATTACCTTCTTCATTTCCTTAAAATACTTCAAGTAGAAATTAAACTCATTCACATCATGTTAAATAATATGATAGGGCACTCCTTCATACGAAAAAAGTTTTAATACCCATACTATGTTTTCCATGTAATATAGAAAAATAGCATATTTTATTTTTCTAACTTAATTTTTTATTCAATTGATCTTTTTTGATGAAAAAATGGGTTTCATATTTTGCCTCCAATATTATATATTATTGTTAAATAAAGGCACATAGGTTAGCAATTTACCTCCGAAGATTAACTGTATGCCAGTGATAATTCGACAAAGATTTTACCAGTTATAACAATTAATTTCATTTTAAAATTGTAATGAGCTTCGTGATGGTTATATTTTTCAATCTACAATTCTCCAAAAAAGTCGCCAATGGCATGTGGTTAATACGAAAGCACCATAAAAATTTATTGTCTAATTACAAACTAAATTGCTTGTAATACATTTTTTGTATCTTTAGCATTCATAGCAGTTAAATTCTTTGCGGCATTTTAGAGTAAAATTCTGAAAAATGGATTCGCTTTTTCTCTTTTTCATAGTATTCAATACCAGCAAAAGTATTGGTGAAATCAAAGCTCCCATCAATACGATAAGTCTCCATTGTTTTTTAAAATTTTCAATGGGGCTGCGGATTGGTATTTTTATCTTTACAGACCTAGTACTTTCCCGTGAGATGATGTCGCGAGTGGCACCATGTAGGTTTATACCAAATGTTTCGAAGTAATTTTGATGCCCAGTTTTCACCCCCAGAAGGAGGCAGCTGAGCTTTGACGATGGGAAATTGTTCCAGTAATTTTAATTTTCCCGAAAGCATCCAAGCCAAGCCGGCACTCAAGCGATCTTTTACATGCCGCATAATCATACGAAATGGATACTGTTGGCTTTTTGCTTCATAAAAATCCATCCATTTGGGGCGAGGTCGAGCCCATGATCTTAGGCGTAAAAGGTCAACGCCTAACCAACTACGCCTAGTCCCCTATTGAGCAAAAATCTGTTTTGCTTCTCATCTATCTATTCGCCCTTTATACAACATCAGTATAAAAATTTTAATAAAAAAATTATCCCCGAGACTAAGACAATTCAACTTACAATGCCTATTTTATAGATTTAGCTAGTTTAAATACAAATAGATAAAATTTGAAGAAATTGAAGCTTAACGAATAAAAAGGGTTTTACTGAAATGCAGTTTGTTAGAAAAAGTAATTACAAAACACCTATTGCCCTTTTGCAAACCACACTTAGATATCCCAAAGGATCAATTAACATTCAAAATACAATGCAATAGTTCTAGCCACGTCCTTCAAGAGCGCCCAGACGTCATTTACAACCTACTATTTAAAAAAAAAAAAAAGGGAGAAAGGAAGACGAGAAAGAAGTTAAGAATTAGATTTCGGAACGGATAACAAATGGCAAGCAGTCAATGCCTGGCAGTTCTCGGGCAACAATAAAGAAAACCCTCCTATAAATTTCATTGAAAACACAAGCTCCATTCCTGGAGGAATTCCAGATTTGGGAGTATCCCTCTCCACAAGAAAGTTTCCCTATTTCCCTCCTCTCTCTCCCCCTCCCTTGCTCACACAGAAGGTCGAGTTCCAAATCAATCACAGCAGAACGTCAGCCGAGACTTGACTCTGTAATTAAACAGATGACTGATGTGTCATAACCATACTTTGATCAACATTTGCTCATCGACGGCAAAAAAGGAAGAAACCAACCGGTACGATTCTAACTCTCCTCCTCCTTTCTTAAAGATCGTCTGCCAGTGTCCAGAGAGGGTGGAAACCCAGTTGAGGTGGTAAACAACATTCCCCAAGGGTCGTCCGTCTTGCTCATAGACCCCGCTTCTGTCTGTCCGTCTGTTCCCAGATCATAATTTTAAATGGAAGCACTAGCAGGTTGGTACTCAGGTGGCGTGATGGATGGAGATAAAGGTTACCGATATTCGTTTGGTGAGGAACCTCCCCCTTCTCCCTGAAAATGTCCGTTAATCAAGGCGGAATTCTGTTTTTCTCGGAACACTAATGTCTGATGAGGAGAATCTTCTCAGTGATTTAGGATGCTCGATAGGTGCCACGGAAATACCACAGCATTGCAAAGCTAATCAACGGAATATTCCTCCTGCCCTTGTGAAATGTTTGGGTCTGCTTTTGCTGTCTGTAGATGCTCATTGAGATAAAGTTATGGATCTTGTATTTCCGTCCATGGGACTTGGACTGAAGCGTAATTAAAAATTCTGAATAGTCACGACTTGCAAAATATTACAATAACAATATACACTTTCATTTCAAGTTTCATTAAGAAGTGAAACAAATGGAAAAATATTGAGCTTTGATGCACTTGAAATGGGTACTGATTAAAATTTAAAAAATGCTTTACAACAGTTTTCGCGAAATGTTACAATATTTTAACTCGCACACTCCAAAAAGAAAAAAAGAATGTTGTGGAACTAATGTATTAGAATTTGATTTGATTATTCTTCGGAGAGCAATATTTTTCTAGTATATTGATAAATTTTGGATTAATCCATTTACGGATAAACAACATTTTCTCATATTTAGTTTCCTATGTTAAGTAAATATAGAAATACCATTATTAAGTAAATATGGAAATTATGGAATAACATTTACATTTCTAAAAATAACTTTACTTGTTTTTTATAGAAATCTCCAAAATCATCATGAATATACAGTGGTGGCAAAAAGTCCTGAACACACTCATTTTTTAGCGTAGTTTTTGTGTTTGACTTCATTTTCCGTCGCACTATCTTAAATATTGTTATTGATTTTAATGTATTTTTTTATACTGATTTCAAATCTACTACTAGTTTCTTAATGACTAAAATATTTTTTGTAGTAAAGCTGCCTGAACAGAATAATGTGAAATATGTGCAGAATAAAACAATATAGAATAGCATAATATGCAAAGAAAAATAACACGAAAATTGACAAATACGGTATATTTAATAAGCATTTTGAAAATTACATTGTTGTCACATGTTAGAAAATCAATATTTTATGGGCCAGCCGTTTGCTTTAATTACTGCTCTACATCTTTTTGGCATGGAATGCACCAATTTCAAAAGAAGATCTTTCGTGACAATATGGTTGAAGGAAAATATTAAAGCTTCAACTAATTCACGTTTGTTTGAAGGTTTTTTCTTTGAAATTTCATAACCAATTTTAAACCATGAGTTCTCTATCGGATTAAGGTCGGGAGAGTGTCCTGGCCAGTTAATTCTATTCACAGTATGGTCTTTCAACCATTTCTGGACTACCTTTGCACGATAACAAGGGGCGTTATCGTCCTGAAAAATCCATGACTGATTCCCAAAAAGATCTCTGGCAGTTGGTAGCAATTTATTTTGTAGTATTTCAATGTAATCCATGTATTTCACTGTTCCGCTAACGATGTGAAGTCTTCCAACACCATGAGAAGACATACAACTCCATACCATCACTTTTGTCGGGTACTTTACTGTTGGCTTCAGACACTGAGGGCTGAATTCCTCATGGGTGCGTCGTCTTACATAGGCACTACTTTGGTTGCCAGAAATACAAAACTGACTCTCGTCACTAAATATTGCCTTTTCTCAGTCTTTAATAGTCCATAATGAATGTTCCCTTGCCCTCGTCAATCGCCTTTTGCGTTGAAATTCAGTCAGTAATGGTTTTGGGCGCGCTTTACAGCCTCGTAACCCAATTTCCAGCAGTCTTCCTCTAACAGTTCTTGGGCACACACTCACATTTGATGTCAAAGTCCATTGTTTCAAATTTGCGAGGAATTAAGCTTTCTGTTTTAAAGTGAAATTCTGTGCAATAACCTGTCTTCACATAAAGATCTTTTTCTTGGTCGTCCTGATCGCCCCCTGTCCGCAATAAAATTTGTTTCGGAAAATCTTTTCAAAGTTCTCACAACAGTAGAAAGGCCACATGGTACTTTAGCAGCAATTTGGCACATAGAATAACCTTCTTCCTTCAAATGTATTATTTTGTACCTTTTATTCTCAGGCAGATATGGAAATTTAGCCATAATTCTAATATTTTCCACAAACGCACTTCAAATTGCTTTCTACACTATTTTCCACAAGGACACAACTGCATACCTTTTTCTTTCAACTCTTTATCGCTACTGCTCTCTGATTGGTTGAAATAACGGAGCATTTCATTGGTGGAAAACACACTCACTCATTCTTACAGTGACCTTGTGCTTTCTTGTCAAGGTTTTTTCAACATATCAATGAAACTTTTTACTTTAGATGAAATCTACAAACAGATTTGAAATCAGCATAAAAAATACATTAAAATCAATAACAATATTTAAGATAGTGCGATAATTTCACAACGATAAATGAAGTCAAACACAAAAATTACGCTAAAAAATGAGCGTGTTCAGTACTTTTTGCCACCACTGTATACTATAAACGATTGTAAGAAATTATCACTTGTCAAAAAGAGTAATACTTATTTCGTTGCTATTAAAAAGTTAATTTTTAAAACAATAATAAATATAATAGTGGGGTAATATGGAATAGGTGGTTTAAACCAGAGATGCACAACCTTTTTAGGATGAGGGGCCAAAAAATTTAATAGAATCATATCGAGGGCCAAAGTATTACGCGATGGCAAATATGTTACAACCGTGAAAACACTGTTTTATGACAATGTTTATGCATTTATCACAATTATTACTTACTCAGGTACACATTATGCAGTTGATAAATGAATGAAACACAAACACTTTCGGAAAGGTTAAAATATTTTGGCTCAAAGAAAAATTCCTGCTAAAAATATGGCAAACTTGAAATTATATTATCACGAACTGATACGCTCTGAGTGGCTGAATGGTTAGAGCACTGCTCTACCATGCAGGTGGCTCGGGTTCGAGCCTCCCAGATACTTGTTTGTTAAATTTAATCATGACTTTCGTTATTTATTATAACGGACATTTGCAAATTATATAAATTGAATTTATGTTAATCTTTCCCCTGATAGTTATTCTAGAACTCTCCACCAGGTTTATACAAGTACTGCAACTGGATAGGTCTTCAGTTGTGGTGCTGCCCGTGTAATAACGACAAAATAAATCTTGTATTGGGTAACATCGCCTTGTTCGTTTCTACGTGACAATATAACAAAGGAAAAGTTTTGCTAATTATATAGAGAACACAAATTTTGAAAAAAATTAGTACTTAAAATTTGTAAGAATTCATGAGATGGCTGGAACTGAATATTTGAAGTTATTGAGATTTTACGTCTGGCTTAAGATTGTTATGGCAATACGTTAGAACAGAATAAAGGTTCTCATCTGCTATTCTATTTCTTATTTTTGATTTGTTTAAATTCATTAGTGAGAAAGAGTGCTCACAAATGCAAGTGCTGCCAAAGAAAGTGAGGCATGCAGCTGCATTTTGCTTTAAGTACAAAAATCCTCGGATAAGTTTTTATAAAATTTTAATATCGATTTTTCTTTGAATTGATTTTGATAATTTTAGAATTCTGTAAATCAATTAAGGCTAACTGCATACTCTCATCCACTAAATTTAAATCAACAGAAAATGGAGAAGAAAAAACATCAATTTTCGTTTGGCACTTTTTAAATCTAAAAATTGATCAGCAAATGCGTTGCGCAAGATTTGAATTTGTTCCTCATACTGCATCTTCATGTGTGGAAATGTTTCATGCATTTTTTGGCCGTAGGGAAAGTGTGCAAAATTTTAAGTTTTCAGCTGGTTTTGAAATAAACATAATTTTTGTTTAAATGCCTTTACGTTACTTATCAATTGAAAAATGAATTGATTCTTTCCTTGTAGCTTTGTTTTCAAGTCATTCAAATGGCCTGCTATGTCTGCAAGAAAAGGCCAAATCATACTGGAAACTTACTTCTTTTAACCTTCTAGTATACCACGTCCACGAGCTTCTCCTATACGAAAACTCGTACTCGCAGATAGCCATAAAAGAAAGATATTAAAAAGCCGTGTAATAAATTGAAAGAAAAAAAAACTTAATGAGCAACTGTAAAACAATTATATTTGCTGTAATACTATTTTCGTATGCGATTTTTTTTTCTGTTTAATTAAAAAAGGTCCATTCCATATTAGATTACTCTTCTTTTATAATAGACATTCGCGGGCCAACTTTAAAGGCTTCGCGGGCCAAAATTAGCCCACGGACCACAGGTTGTGCATCCCTGGTTTAAACTATTGGAAAACTAATTAAATTTCATAAAACGTAGTTATTTTAACTATAAAAGCCATATTCGAATACGTGAAAGTCATTTCTGTGTTTTGTCAGTTTATTTATAAAAATCACAAATAAAATATTCTTTCTCCATTACATTCGAAGTGAGTCCACAGAAAAAAAGCTAAAGCATTGAATCCAAATTTCCCCCCGTTGATCTTCGGATAATTTTCCGTTAAGAAGATACATTCAGCCTGTTTTTTTTTTATTACAGATGGTGCATTAACTATAGAATGGAACGATTCATTGTGCTGGGTATTATAGAATATTTGGTATTATACACTCATGTCCATAAATTAAGGATAATGAAGTTCAGGCAAAGAAAGAGACAGAAGCAAAACAAATTTGACTTATTTGTAAAGTCTATTTATTAAACAAAAGGTAAAGAACAAAAAAGATGCTATATGTTTGACATAATTAATAAAAATTGCGATTTTTACTCCCTGGAGCGAATTTCAAAAAAGGACTTATTTACAAAAAACAATATAACATGTTTAGTATGATGGTTAATACGGAGTATGTCTCCCGGACGATGCAATACAGGCCTTACATCGCCTACGCATGCTGAGTATCAAATTATCAATCTGATCTTGGGGAATATTACACCACTCATCAAGCAATGCCCTCCGAAGTTCCGGTAGACAGGTGGGAGGGGGTTGACGGGCTACAATTCGTCGGCCAAGCATATTCCACACATGCTCTATTGGATTCAAGTCCGGTGAGTATGCTGGCCAATCCATACGGGTGATATCCTCCGATTGAAGGCATTCGTCTACAATGTTTGCACGGTGAGGACGGGCGTTGTCATCTATAAACAGAAATTCGGCACCCATGGCACCCCGAAACAAACGTACATGTTGTTCCAGAATGACATCCCGATAGATGTGGCCTATCATCGTTACACTCTGAACATGCTGGTCAGTTCTGGAACCAAGAATAATTCCTCCCCAAACGAGCCATCCTGCACCACCTTAACGGTATCATTCAATGGTGTTCTCTTGGGGGTAACGGGTACCTGGCGCTCTCCATATGAAAGTCTGGCGAGAATCAGACTGCAAACTAAACCTGGACTCCTTCGGAAAACATCACACAAGACCACTGTTGCGGTGTCCACAAAGCATGCTCTCTACTCCAGGTTAATCGCAGGTGACAGTGAGTTGCGGTAAGGGGAACACATCTGACAGGATTACGAGCATATAGTCAATGTGCCCTAAACGTCTGTACACGGTCTGCCTTGAAACTGTCGTACCGGTAGCTGAAGAGAGCTGACGAGATAGGTCTGATGCTGTGCTAAGTCTGTTTCTTTTGGCAGTAACTGCCAAATACCGGTCCACATTCGGCGTTGTAACTCGGGGGCGACCTGTGCTGTAACATCTACTCACATTACCATCATCTTGGAATCGTTGCCAAAGTCTGGGGATGACACTCTGGGCAATTCCAAGTTCCTCGGATACTTCCAGTTAGGTACATCCACATTCCAGTCGTCCGATAATTCTACCACGTAAAACATCATCCAAATGCTTCCTTTGTGCCATAACTATGCGGTTATTGCACTGAAAGGCTTTTAAAGCGCTTGTGAACAATTTTACTTCTTTGCCACCATTCCTTATATACCCCTCTCTTACACTCTCGTCATTGTGACGTACTATCCGCGCCATCTGGTGGTTTCCTGTAATTTGCATATTCTTCTTCAAGATGTGTGTGATAATTCTACAGGTGAAATTTTTATTTTAGAGTTCAATTTCTGTGTGATTCTGAATTATCCTTAATTTATGGACATGAGTGTATAATACCTAAACACCATCTGGGGAAATGAACCTTTAAATTTAAGAACGAAACATGATGAGCTATAAAATGACTCTAATATTACAACCTACAATTCTTTAAGTGTACATTATATTTTACTTCAATGTTCAAGTCCCATGTATACTGCAAAAAAGTTTGAAAACTTGCGTGCAAAAACTTTTGAAAATCGCAAAAAGCACTTCGTTCTGTAGCGAGTGGTATGGCAACAACAAGTGGTCAACTCTCACTGCGATGTATCGTGAGAGTCTTTCTTCAGTAGTTCAACGTTCTCCCACGCATTAGCAGCTGCAAACAAATCCAAAACCTCCGTATTCCACAGTGGCGTATCAAAGAATATTAGAGCCTTCCTGAAAAGTCAGGTTTTGGGCCCCATGCCGGATCTTGCAAAGTGTTGCAAAACCAAAACATAAGTTTTGAGCCCCCCCCCGGGGGCACAGGATTCTAGGT
Source organism: Trichonephila clavata (assembly GCA_019973975.1). Classification (NCBI taxonomy): domain Eukaryota; kingdom Metazoa; phylum Arthropoda; class Arachnida; order Araneae; family Nephilidae; genus Trichonephila; species Trichonephila clavata. Next base: position 144,302 of record BMAO01007454.1, on the reverse strand, counting down.
ACTAAGTACAGATTTTAGGCACTGGGAATCTAGGTATTTTACGCCACTGGTTTTCCAAAAGACCCGACTCTCATATTTTCATTCAATTCTTAACTTCATTCACAAGAAAGAGAAATTATTGTTTATATAATGTTTCTAAATTTCAAGGGCGTGTCAGTGAGGGATAATGTATTAATGTCGCCTTTTAAGCAACACAAGGGATACTAGGGACGGATCTCATAATTTTGAGCCATGGTCAAGTGACGAGGATGACACCCCAATATCCTAACAGCCACATCAACTCAACGAGAGAGCTTTGAGCCACGACAGATCAAACGTTAATCAGCTTGTGATAGCAGTTGGTTCCTGCTTACATCTGAACCCTCTTGTGCACCTGTAAACCCGGCTAGAGGTGTGGGAGAAACAGAATAATCCACAGACATGTTTTTCAATCTAATCAATCTATTAATTCTAATTAAAAATCAGACACAATACAATTCTAATTAAGGTAGCTGATATATAGTAGAGCGTGGAGGTGAGATTCTATAACACGGGGATACTACTGCAGACCCTCAACAACTGAATATAAGACAGCTTAAATACGCTCAAATATAACTACGTCGCACACTAATTAAACTAGCTTCTACTTAATCAAACGCACAGTACCTGAACTTTTTATGCATCGGATCCTACACTGGAAACTTGCAGGCGCTCTCTTCGGCTTGATCAATGTCGTTGACTCCACACTCTGTAATCTTTAATTAATTCTACTCCTTTTCAATCTTCAACTAACAATTAACTCGCGGACTCTATGTTAACTCCTACTTGCACACTCCAACGTGTCAACTACTACGTGTCAACCCTGAAACTCGCGAAAACAGAATTGATATAATATACCTCATTTACATAATCACGTTTCCTTACTCGATGAAAGTTGGTTGAAATAAATATTTTCCTTAAGGAGATATGAAGGGATTAGTAGAACCGCGTATAGATCCGTCACAAGCTCTTCTACAGGATTGTTCTTCAGTGGCACCAGGACTTGAACCTGTGACTTGACGACACTGTCCTCGAGTTCGGGACTATGGTCAGTAGGCTTACTATGACCTCTTAAAGGACATAGTATGCTAAACAAAGATATGTTTTATAATTGCACCATTTTATGCAAATATTGGGTCTAAAAACGTGTGTGAATGTATGTCCTGTTATTTGATAGAAAGCGTAGGTAACCAAAGCTGATTAATTTTAAAACAATTAAATATAACAAGGGATTTTCATTTCTATAAAAAAAAAAGAAAACTTTTCATTAATTTATTTTTGAAGTGGAGCTAAAATGTGTTAAAAATTAAGCTTATTTCGGTATATGGTGTTTTGTTAGCAAAGCTTATCATTTGAAAATATCCCTCTATTATTCTTGTCACTATGTGAGACCACTTTTTATTACAACAACGAAACTGAATAAATTTTAATTTATTTATACTCATTTTTGCGAGCAAAACTTGAATTCAGAAAATTTCAGAGTCAAATTTTGAAAAATAAACATATATCTTATAAAATAATGTTAACAAATGGAAAACTATTGGTAAAGGAATGCAGAAAATAATATAGATGGAACGAATTCCATCTCATTCTCTATATTATATATAAAAGTTCAATACTACGGCTGATGGATTGACTGTTTTTTAATAAGTTCCGATATTAAAATACTTCAGAGTGAAAAAATATACATCTCTTTTTTTCCCTTCTCTTCCCAAAGTTTTTTTTTTTCTTACTTAATCTTGGAGGTGTGATAAACAAGTAATTTTAATAATAATAAAAAGAAAAAGAATTTGATGAAATTTAGAGAAAATGAAGAATAAAAAGGAGAAGTTTTGAATACAAAGGTAAAATTTCTAATTTTTTTTGGTTATACTATCCCCCTTATCGCAGTATTTTTTTATTATTAAAGTTATTTTCCCGTCACCTTTTTTCAGCTTAATATTTATAAGTTTTTCTGAAAAGTTAAATTTGGTGTAGGTGTTCAAAATTCTAGATTATTTTAAATTACTACCACAAGATCAGATTATTTCTCGTTATTTTTTAAACAAATACATACCGAAGAATAATTGTTATCGCTCATATGAAGCTAGAGTAAATTTTATCCTTTTAAGCCATTTTTCCTACATAATCGTACGGATACATATCAAAATCAGATATCAGTTTCGATCAAGATCTTAAATAGGTTATTCCTTCGTTCATTCAAATCAATTGATTAAAGGCATTTGTGTGCAAACGAGTGGACTCAAAGTGAACCCAAAGCTCTAAAATCTCAGTAACTAAAATATACCCTCCTGATTGGAAATGTGTTTCGGAAGACACGCTATCAATGAAATGAGGTGCTGACAGCAGATACCCTGATGAAGCTCAAAGCAAGCACCAACAACTGTTAGATAAACTCATCCGTTAACAGTCCATTACAAATAATCACTTCACATGACATGGTATTCCGTCAAAATAAACTGAAGAAAAGAACCGCCAGATTTCTCTATGTGCCATATTTAGAAGGAACTTTTGACATGGAAAAAGCGTGTTTACTTTTTTGGAAGGGTAAACGTAATGGGTAATAATAAAAAATGATGACCGTTTTTATGACCCCATTTGCTGAGTTGTCTTGACCTTCAGTTTTGTGACCAGTAGTGTTTCAGTCGAATGAAGAGTTCGAGTCCTTTTAACCTAATTTTGATAAATCTGTTGAACTGGCCCACCCCTCCGTTTAAAGGGGCTGATTCAGGACAAATCGGCCGTGGCTCATTGGAGTGGTGTCGTAGTTTGAAGAGGGGATGCATGTTCAAATGTCGTCCTCCTCACATGATCGCTGTTTAGAATTATGAGGTCCATCGACAATAACAATCGTGGTGCTTTAGAGCAGATGTTTCCAAACTTTTTGTCTTATATCATGGGACCCTTGTCATGATTTTCGGTTTTAGTAGACCCCAGCTTACCTCGCGAATACTGAATATTTGCAAATTTATCAAAAATTGCTTTTTGACAGCTGGTACACAGCTACTTTATTGTTGTTGTTACCTTGTCCTTCCCGAAGGGAAGGAAGGGGGAAGCTGCCAGAGCCGGAGACAGGTTGGGCTTCTAGATGTACGCCTGTCGTTTGCCATAGCCTTGAGCACCATTCAGGTGACAGTAACATTTTGCTCGGTTTCACCGCAATTTAGAGAGAGAACACCATGGGTGTCAGGAACCTCCCACCTCACTTTCCCTTCCGCCAACCTCACGCTTGGATTTGCGGCTCGACGGCTATTTAGAGTACCCACATGTCGCAAAGGCACTATATATTTTCAAACATCCATGTCTTGTTCGGAATTTGAACCAAGGCTCTGCGGCACAGCAGTCAGCGTCGCCAACCACTCTACCGGATGGGCAATCAGAGCTACTTTAAAAGATTTGAATTTCTAAATATATTGAAGTACAGCGTTTAAAACTTAAGAAACACGCGTGCATTTAATTTATACATAAAATAACGGTTGCGTAAAACAACCGAGCAACGATTGTTTTTAAAGGGAGGGAAGAAATGGGGCTTCAATAACAAATTTTCAACGTTTTACAACAATTTTGTCAGGTTTTATCCTAAATCTCCTCGGTTTGTTGCCTTTTCTTTCTTTCTTTTATTTTTGCTTTGAGGATTGGCAACCGCATTGAAACTCTTTATGAATAGGAAAAGCAATTGAACACTTTTTTCAGGGCATGTCATAATTCTTGATAATTAAAAGATATGTCTTTTTAAAACCACAACTGCTGAAATCCGTTTCTAAGCTTTACTTTAGAAACTTCGTTAGTGCCTATTTCAATCAGTTCCTCTTGAAATAGGGCATTTGTTATTTTCAATGTGACCATATGAATGCATTGTCTACTGTTTTATTCCCAAAGAATTCTCAAACCTAGTTTCAGGATCTGAATTCAAATGTTGGCAGGAACGTTGTTAAAAAGCCATTTTTCGGTCTCTGATCAATTGGAATAGCGAGGGAAATCCCATTTGAAACTTCTTTATCCTAATTCTGGCAAGACACGTTGAAAGGAGGGTCGTTGTTTTAATAAAACTACGCTATCACCTTGTAAGTACAAATGAACTTCGTTAAATTTAGTAAATAAATCTGTTAAATATATAGAAAAAATCAGATTACCACTTGATTAATTTTTTAAAAAATTGAAGTCGCGATATAGATGAATGAGAGCCTCTATATCGTCAAAGACGTCTTAAGACTCTTTGAGGCCCTGCGCTCAGAGAAATCTTAAGATTTTCTGAGGCCTTGGGCCCCTATGCAAAAGTAGGCTCTACCTGTGATTTTTAAAACTAGACAATATATAGTATGCATTATCAAATATGTTCAAGCGGTAATTTGAAAAAATTAATTCTGTACGAGAGTGAAAGAGATTCAACCAAAACTCAGGCACAAACCAGCTCGACCGATGGCCGCTTTTCTACTCAATGAGTTGAATGGTAGCTTATGTTATTAGGCCTAGGATACAAAATCTTCGGCCAGTTGAAATGCAGTTTGAAATCCCCTGTTCCTTGGAGAATATGTGCGGGAATAATATTTGACCACCGTAAAATTATCCGGATCCTAATCTTATTGAGACGGTGTCTAGGACGAAACAAGACCCCACTGAGAGCAAGGCCCTGGTCCCGGGCCGAGTTGGCCCATACTATAAGACATCCCCATATATAGTGGATCTCATTTACACCTCATTGATCCTCAAATTATTTTTTCATTAACGTGAACCCCTTACAGGTTGTCATAGATCCTGAGGGTCGATATAGACTACTTTGGGAATCACTGCTTTAGAATATTCCACGTTAATAAACACTACACAACTGGCCCTTAAAGCCCTTTAGTGGCCTGATGTGGAAGTTAGGACACAAGGAAATATAACCTCTGGTTATCATCCTCGTCACTTTGCAGTGGTTGAGAATTCAAATGTTTGGCACCAGTAACTCTCGTGTTGCTGTTGAGCGCTGAAGATTCAAAAAATTTTATGCGTAAGTCCTATGTGTTATTTTAAATACAACTTATACATGGGAGGCGGGAGATCAAAATGATAATCTTAGATATTGTGGTTTATCTCCGCATAAAAGTTCTCCACTGAAAATGGTAATATGCTTCGACAATAGTAGACATAAAATATTGATATTACACAATAGCTAAAAATGTTTAAATGGTTTCATTGTATTATACGCTTTAAGTTAAAATTAAAGTTACGAAATGAAAAAAAAGTTGAATTTCCCTTCACTTGTGCAACGTCAGTCAGGTGGTCATGGATACGAGCTCGAACATTATCTTGAAACTGGGCAATATAATTACTTTTGGTACTAAAATAAAAGCACAAATCTGATAGCCAAAAAAATTCTCTCTATATATAATTTCTTTTTATTTAGATTTATCTTCTGCGAAAATAGATTACGATTTTCGAAGCCAGTACATTTTTCTGTGATCTCAGTCTACAGTTTTCCCAATGATTCAGTATGATCTGTAAAGTTTTCTTTTTTTGTGACTTACAAGGGGAGTTTTTCTTGCGGGTGACAATCAAAACTGGAACAAAAACTTTATTTTGGCTGCTGCTTTTGACTTGATATAATAATATCATTACCGCAAATACCATTGGATGGAATCAGGAACGGTAGCAGACGATTTGTTGTTATAAGCTGTGTGAAATGTAACGACCGCTTCCCTCCCTTGTATTATCGCTTGTCTCTCCCACACGTTCAGTGTTTATGGACGAAGTAAAAGGACCTGCCGGTCCCGACAAAACATCTTCCCACTTGTCTGTCAGCCCTAAGAGCTACTAAGTTTGTGGATTTTAGTGCGCGGCGACGTGTCCGCCATACTCATGACAAAACCTCCGGCGCTTTATCTCGCGTCCAGGCCTGCATGAGTTATTAGGAGCGGGAGTCGGAGATGACCCCATAAAGCAGTCGGAGCACCCCTCCCCCCTACCTTTTCTCATTCCTCCGGGGGCATTAGTCCTGACAGACCATACCCCATTGGATGTCAGGCGCAGCGAGTATAAATCATACCTACACGGCACGCTGGGATGGGGCACAGACGAATTGTCCTGTGGAGGCAGCCACATCGCTTTCATTAAGGTGTCGTAATAAATACCCGGGCACAATTACATCACCGACCCTCCCTCCCCCTCTTCTTGCCACGATTTTTACACTGCGGCCGGGATGCTCTTGCGCCTCTCCCGTTGCCTGGCAACGGGGCCTGCAAGAAACTCAAGTCGACACAGAGCGGGACAACGGACATATTTATAGGAATAATATCCTGCAACGCCGCGAATTTATGGAGCACGCCCGCTTCGATATATATCAGGGGCGGTTGAAACATATCGGGCCCCCACCGGCCGTTATCGAGCTTTACCGCCCCTGCACGAAATGATATGTGTTGTGTGCGTGTAAATTTTGCCCGCCCCATATTTTGCATACGCTGGGTGGTACACGTCAGGGCTTAATGCCCGAGAACTGTATTTTATATGACGGCCGCCGAGATGGAAGAAAGGGGTGGGAACAAATAAGATCATGAGCTATGGCTGTCCATAATTTTTGAAAGCTCCGACCGCACAGTGGGGGAAGGTGGGGATTCTAGTGGCGTGAGTCAGTGGCGTAGGATGAACCGTCCGCAGTTAGAGAGGGAATTAGTAGAATGGTATTAATGGGCTTTTAAGTAATTTAAGGCCTTCGGGTGACATTTCAGCCTTCTCTTTGTTTTAAGATGGGTGTTGCTTAATAAGAGGTATAATTTGGATGAATTGGAAACAGAGGAAATAGTGCCTGGTATTGTTAAAAATGTGTTGGTCGCGGTTGATAGATGAAATTTTATTGCAGCTTCAAAATTTAAAAAGTCAGACTTCAGGGGCTAATCGTAAAATATCGCTAACTTGTGTTTAAGTATGAAAAATAGAGCTGTGATAATTTCAGGCCTTTCATCAAAACCTGATTTGCATAATCGTAAATTAAAGAAACAGCGAAGAGACTTCCGAAAATTTTGTCTATGTCATAAATTATTTATGTACTAAAAACTAACAAACGCGAACATACATTAAACATCCGAAACTGTAATAGTTTAAAAATAATAATGAAACAGCAAATGGGAAAAAATTAGAGTACTTTTTAGATAAAAAGTGTAAATGATATGAAACGGTTAAATCAATACTGCACGCGATTCTCAGTTCATATAAATATTTCCATCAACATTAATTTTTTAAAAAAATTTCAAGTTTTTTCAAAACAGTAGGTCAATTAATTGATAAGGGTAATTGTTTTTTTTTTAGTGTAGAATGTATTAAGAAAACAATGCTAAATATTCGTCACAATTTCTCAAATACAAATTAATATTATTGTAGAACATAATTATTTTGAATTTATTAGTTTATAAGTAATGGTACTATTTGAGATTTTTATAAATAATTTTGTTGATAGGGATATGCTACATAAATATAAAAAAAAATTACAAGCCAAAATTAAGGAGCCAAAAATAGGTTCAAAAAATAATTTAGATTTATTTTTCTCTTAAAATTATTTTAAATGAATATTATTTTAGAAAATAAGAAAAAGTATACTAAATTCCTGTGTCATCATAGCCATACGATAAATAAAATTTCATGTTCCCAGAGTTCATGCGCTTCGTTGTTGCCAACGTTTACTTTTTGCGGAAACTTTATTTTAAGTTCAGTTGGATTTTTCATTGCATGCTGTACGCATTTTAATATAGCAAATTAATTTTTATAAAACTTTAATTAAAAATTTTCTATTTCTTATATGAATTGTGACCAGAGAGTAAAGTTAAATTTTAACTAGATACCTCGTAATTTTGAGACTCGGGCAGTGGGCTTTTAAAAAGTACATGTATATCAACAATAATAACATATACACAAGTAAAAAAAAATGTACTCGATTTAAAAAATAAACTTGTAGTAACATTCACATTAAATAGTAACGTAAAACATTAGAATTCAAATTAGAATATTTTCAAAAAATAATAATCTAAAACTTTTTGAAGAATTTTTACGTTTGAGCATCTTTATTAAATTTACTTATTTGAAATTGTATCTATAAATTTTATTGGTAGAAAACAAGTACGCGTTTAATGTTACTTTGTTTTAAACTCAATGGAGAACACGTGACCGCATGAATTCTGGCCATTGTGCTTGTTTGCCCTGAGTGATCATGCATGCGTACGTGCAAAACACTTCACTAGAATTATTTTTATGTAATATTTTAGTTAAATTTTTTTGAAAGATATCAGTTTTTTTTTTAGTTTATTATCTTCATATCACCTTGAAAAAAAAAACTTTTATTTACTGGACTATTTTTTGAGCATCGCTTTGTAATTTAAATCTGAAAGGCTAAAATTATTTCAAATACATTATTATTCCCCCTCTTTAAATAAATGACTGATGGGATCATTGAATCGCCGCAGTTCTGTTTGTGAAGTTTTTATGCTCATCTGTGCTCCTAAAAATTTAAATCAGTAAGGCTCAAAGTTCCCAATTTAGGGGGTGTAGAAGTTTGGAGGAGAGACAGAAAGAGATCGGTAGAAGAGAGAGAGAGAAAAAGAGAGTAAGGGAGAGAGAGAGAATTACTCGGTTAAAAATAAATTTAACTCTTGCGTATTGTTAGCTATAAATTTTGAAATCTCAAGAGTTATTAAAGGTTAATCCAATGTTTTTGTTTTGATTGATTGCTTAGTTGCACACAATTTGAATACATTTTAGGCAAATCTTATTTACATTTTAAGGCACCGAATTTAATATTTTATTGATTTAAAACAAAGAAAAGAGAAATTTGTTAATTATAGGTTGTTTAATTGTTCATTTCTTTTATAATTTATGCATTTATTTAAATGTTTCACTATCACTATTATAGTGACTAGCGAAAGTCCTTGAACAGAATCAAATGTAATTACGCCAAATCAATATGCATCGTAACAATGCAAAATAAAATATCAGTGGCATATCGTCCACTATATTGTCTGAAACAAATGGATCATAATAATGAAAACTAATTATTTGATTTGAGAAAGAGAATCTCATCATTGAAACTTTTCGTTAAGAAGAGTAATACTTCATTGCAACACTGATGGAATCCGCAACCTTCGGAACAATATATCTGACAAACTCAGAGTTGACACCAAAGTACCCATAAATATAAACATAATTATAGCCACCCATCCGGTATAGTGGTTAGTGACGCTGACTGCATTGCCGTAGGCCCTGGGTTCGAATCCCGGAGAAGGCATGGATGTTTGTGTTGCAATCTTTCCTTTGTGTTGTAAGAGCCTCCGTGTGATTATCGAGGTATATGAATGTTTTCAATAAACAAACACATAACTATATAAAATAAAATGTAGACACATATATCAAGAGCTAACAACAGCATCCGAGAAGATATTTTGACTTTTAACATAAAAATGTTTTATCTATCATATTTAAGTAATCATTGTTTATTTTTTGTGATGTTTATGATATCCACCATGTTCTATCTAAAAGAAATTGTATTTGGAGTAAACTAGATGCATTCATAGTGGACAACTATCTTAGTTGAAGTACAGCTATGGTTTCTTAGATGAGAGAGTGCAGGTGTATTTGACTGCTTATTAACATCGCCCTCTATAAAGCTATATGAGGGCTATTAGCGACGGAACTCGTCATTTTGAACTTCGATCAAGTAACGAGGACGACCCCTGAGCTGCACCCCTCTTCAAAATACCCCCACACACAAACAAAAAAAAATTCGAGTCCCGATAAAGTTAACGTGCATCAGCTCCTCTAAACGACGAAACTTCAGTAGCACTAGGACTCATGACACGCTGACCACAAGCTCGTGCCCATGACCATTGGGCTACTGCGGCCACATTTTAAAAGCAAAAGAATTATTCTTAAGATTAAAATAACTAAATGTCTTCTTTACAAAAGTCTAATAAGATCAGTCTTAACTTGTGCATCAGAAACTTGGGCAATGAATTGACGTGACGAGGAAGTCTTGGGAGTTCCCAAAAGAAATATCTTACGATGCACTATTGGTGGGGTCCAAGGGAAATAGATCTAATGTAGTACTGTAAGAAATTTTCACAAACCAGTTGTTTACTTGTAAAATTCGTCTAATTACAGAGATTTAAATGGGCTGGCTAGAATGAATGAAGATCGTTCCTGCTAGAAAATCGTTCTGGCAAAGCCCATGGCAAATAGACTAAGATGCATTGATTGTATTGATAGATCTTAATATCTTAAATTTAAAAAACTCTAAAGCAGTTGCCAAAAGTAGAAATGCCCGGAGGAGACTTTTGGAAAAGGTCACGGGGCCCACCCATTGAAGAAGAAGATTATTCTAAGAATCATAATTTATTAATTATGGTCTTAACTTCGGCATCTTAAAATTGAAAATTTACAAAAATTCCCCCTATTTGTTATGATATTCTTCATTATGAAAAGCGTGGCAAGGAGAATCCTTTGCATAATACAACAGTGGGGTAGGACACTCTAGAAACCATCCTACCTTCATTGTATATCACATTAATGGATCACGAGATTCGTTTCTTTTTGAAATTTAGTGACTATGGTAACCGAACGGTCATGATCGTGACCTGCGTTGCTGAGCTGTGTGTTTGACACCTAGTGTCACTGAAGACTTACCGTGTAGAGGGGCTGATTCATATTAAATCCATTTTTTTCCAATTGACTGCATTTCAGCATCTTAGTCTTTGAAGACACGGCCAGTCCCCAAACGTAAGAGCCATTTCATGGTGGCACCCGCTTAGTGGCGGCCTCGCTATTAAATTTGGACGCTTCAATTGATTTTTAATTCAAGCTCTCGTTGGATGCCAAGTATTGCCATGATTTAATTTGTCTGAGAGTACCAGAGCCAAATGGATACTCAAGAAATCTTTTTCATGCAGCTTAATCACATGACAAGCGTGCCTACGATTTTCGCATCCAGAAAATCTATCGACTTTGGTTGGGGTTGAGCCCGCAATCTTCGGCTTATAAAGTAGACACGCTATCTCTAAGCCACCGGAGTCGACTTATTTTTCCTTGTTGTTGTTTCAAATAACATCTGTCTGATGGTGGCCCACGATATTCATCGTGGCAAAGGGCTAAAGATTTGCGCAGAATTAATAAGAACCGTATTCAAGAGACCCATGTACAACAAAAAACAACCGTTATTCCCATCAACAAAGCCAGTGACAAAGACTTCGATTTTACGCCACTGTGCCTCTGAGGGCCCTGAGCCACAGATCCATACCCGGGCGAGAAAAAAGAATGTCTGAGCTGAGTAGAACAAAACTGTGGGTCAGGACTTAAGGGTATGCGTAATTTACCAAACATCAGGACATAAGATCTTCAACGAAATGGGACTCAATGACAGGTATTGCCGAATTTAAATCATAACGTGACGCGGTATAAAAGTCAGCAGCGTGATATTTCCCTTTTTAGAAAGAGATATTGTGTTTGCGGGATGCGATACGTGCCTGCCTTATCGCTCTTACTTGCTTACCGAAGGTGGAAATTGCGTTCGCCTAAACCCCCGGTCTTATATTCCTCCCCGACGAATTTATACTTTGGCACCTATCGTGATCGGATTTTTCTTCATCTTTTTTTTGAAGAAATATAGAATGAATAGAGATGCCGTGGGATTTTCTTCTCTTTCTGTTTTAGAGTTTGAATAAGAGTAAATATGTTTTTCCTCTAATTTTTGGGGCTTCGATTGTTTTTACACACGTTGAGTTATTATGAGAGGAGGTGTGCTTCTTTGCACAATATATTTTTATATAATACCTATCGCTAGATGGAGTAATTTACTTTTGGAAGATGTTAGTACACACTCTCCCCATTTTGACTGATCCTGGATCCTTGCCAATAGTTTATAGCATAGTTTTCGGATAACATAAAAAATAATAGTAATAATTCTCTGAATTGTGATTTATTTTTCCATCGAAGAATTTCAAATTTACTTCTTAAATGGCCCTGTTTTAAATTTTAGTACAAATAGGACCGCTTTTTACGTGTTACATCACCGACATATTTCGTCAAATCTAAAGGTCTCGCCAAATGTCGAGATATACAGTCAATAGTGGAAACTGTTTTCACGAATTTTCTAACACACACAAAAATAACGACCACATTTGGCGGCATTTTTTTTTTTTTTGACTCGGCGATGTCGTTTCCTTTTTATGAAATGGGTCGACATAATACGTTAAGTAAAAACAAGCTGAAACTGAATTACATTTTATGTAAACCTAGAGTGGCTGACGGTTTTTGGTTTGGCAAAATGGGTCGATGGTATAATACGTAAAGACCATGATTCCTTTTTTTTCATATTTTTCTAAAAAAGGATATTTATGTTTCATTAAATTGGTTAGAAATCATAAATCAAATTATTATTAAATGGATGCCGTATATTTGAACCCATTCCAAGAGCAAAGAAATTTACCCTGGAATCGATAACATTTTATTTAAATTTTTTCGTCACCTGACGTCATAACATTGAGGCTAGACAATGTTTCTCAGAAATACTATTATTTCACATGACAGTCTATAACAAAAATAAATCTTCAGCATGTGTATCACAATCACTAGATTATTTGTCCCAGGCCAGCTATTTATCGCCAAATAATTTTATGAATTATAACAACTTATTTCACTCTGAAATTATAAGAGTTTTTCAACTTGTAATTTTCTAAAGGTTGCTCGTGTCTTTTGGTTAATGTGTAAGTATCCTTTTTTTTTAAGGAAAAATATCATAAAACATAAAAAAAAAAGATCCTTTGATGAACCGTCTACTTACCGTCAGTCATTTGTAGCGATCATTCCATAAACTAGAACTGATCACGTTTGTCTAATTTAGAATGTTAACTTCCGAATCAGAGGACTCTACACTCAGGTATTTATGTTCCTTCTTTGTCTTTTCTTTAGAATAGTTTGCAATACAGCTTGTGAAAAAAAGAAATAATTTTCCTTTTCTAATTTTATTTTTCAACCTGCCACTTTGAACCATACAAACGTATGTAGGGGGGGGGCGGAACTACAGCTTCAAGTTTTTCACATAAACCAATGCTAAGATGGATAGAGATAAATTGATCTTGGAACTGTTTGTTTTTACGTAATACAGCTTTTATTTTTATCGAGGTTAAAGTTTTAACTTTGACCTCCAATCAGTAAGCAGTTGTTCTTTTTTGACAAACTACCATGAATTCCGAAAAAAGAAGAAAGTAAGACATTCCATACTTTCATAAACAGTTACTTTTAGTTGCCAAATAACACTTTGTGAAATTTAAAGAATGTTGAAAAGTGACCTAAATTCAAAACCTTATAAACAGCAATACATACATTTTGGGTTAATTATGGGGTTACATTCAGATGATGATGAATTGGGTGGGCCTCGATCTGGCTACGTCAGACAGGTGGCATTAGCAACAACAACATATTCAGATAAATGAAATTTTTCTGCAAATCAAAGGATTGTATTAGTTACTTTTTCTTCCTATCTTGCCTACTATACAGTTTCAAACTTATAATGTCACTTGAGATAAACACATCGTAATGATCTTATCTGGTTTTTTAATTAATAATTTAATTGTATTTGTCCTTTTCACACTTGTATTCAACATAAAATTAAGTTGACAAATAACCATAGCACCCTTTTCTCATAAGTTGCTATTACATTGACTGACGGAAGAAAGTTTTTTTTTTTTTTGTGAGTTCCATATAATGTGTCAACTTCTCAGATTTCAGTTTATCAGCAACTGAATTGTTATACAAAGTACAAATGGTTCTTGCAATTCTGAATAGGAAAATAATCGCACCATCAAACTAAGCAGTTGCAATGACTAATAGAAGCGAGTCTGATCTCTAGAATTTGTTATAAAACAGATTGCAACGCACTTTTTAGCTACACGCAACTGCATTTACAAGAACTGAAATAATAAGAATTATTTCTTCTGTTCAAATATGTATTCTAAGGAGGCTGCAGAGAAATAAATGTCCCAACTGATGTCATGATTTGACTTGATTTTAGGCTCGCGAGGACTTTCGGCAACAGACCTCTGAATCAAACACAGTCAAGGGGCGAAAATGACATCTGAGCTAACACCTCCCCTCTCCAAACTTCGACATCATACTCTCCAACAGGAGGACTTTGAGCTACTACACATTTAAAGTGCATCATTCCTTCTACGCGGCAGCTGTAGCCGATTGCTTAAGGTCATGGACTCTTGGACGGTGTGTCGGGAGGTCGAACCTTGTACCACTGAACACCCACCGCGTTGATGGGCCGATTCGCGTTGTGAATGTGTCTATGATCAACATCCTTTCTATTGGTGTGGTGTGGTAGTTAGGAGAGGGAGGTGCCAGCACAGGTGTCGTCCTCTTTGCTGGAACGATGTTCAAAATGACGAGGCCCGTCACCAACAGCCCTCGTGTTGTTTCAAAGCGCAACGTCTTTCTCTCTCGTGTCATTCAAGGAACCTACAAGTAATATATCAGAATTCAAAATGCACGGCGTGTTCGAATCCTGATTCTCTAATGAGCCGTTGTGCATATTAGGCTCTGGTAAATAAATTGAACCTAGTACTTATGTGTAGTGACATTGTTTTTTAAAAAAAGGCCATGGTTTCATCTCCTATGAACTATAATGACGAGGTTTGTTGGCAATAGCCCTTTGTTGCTCTGCGATAAAAGTATAATTAAAGGTTTATGGAATTTATATTCTATCGTATTCAATTTCTTATCAAACACCACTGAATTTCAAGTCTAGAATTTAAAGAAGCAAAATCGAATTATTTCTTAGTGGTCTTTGTTTAAAATGTATTCTTCATTTTGGCATAAAGGAGTTTTCGTTCACGATAGCTATGCACATTCTTGATAATGAATGTGAAGTTCTCTGCTGACTCTTTTCACGTTCTTTTCAAAAGTAAATAAATAAATATCAGAAGCTACCGAACAAGCCACCTCAACGGATACTGAAACCAACGGAGAACAATTTTACAATCATAAGAAAAAAACATACGAGGCCCCATTGCAAAAGGTCACCATCTACTTCTGTACAGCAACAAACCACGTGTATACATACAGATGGACAAGTCTGAAAATTGGGAGTGTTGCCAAAAATGACGAAACGGATGGGCAAGTGATGGGCACCCACCAGAATAGCCCGAAGGGAAGGGGGGAAAGGAGAGAAGACAAAAGGGCGGCAGTGTCCGTGCTAATTTATCTGAAGCGTTAGGTGGGACAGCTGGGACCAGCGAAGGGTTTTATTTTGAAAAGGAGGCCCGAGCTATTTATCAGATGGGGTGAAGGAACAGTTTGATGTGATGGCCCTGTGACAGTGACGGATAGTATGCCCGTCTGTCAGGTGGCGCTACATACCCGCCCACTCAAACTATCAGGGTCTCTTTTAGTTTCCTTTGTACGGGGAGGGGAGGGGTTGCTGGATTTGGCACGGAAGCTATTTGGATTTTTCTTCTTTCGCATGGGAGAGTTTTGGGTTTGTTATAGATCTTAATAAATTCTCCCTCTTTAGAGATTGTTATTTTTTGGTTTGAATGCTATGAAAAAAAGTAATACTATTGTTACTTTGTAAAATTTTATTATAATGTGATTCCTAAATTGAATTTGGCACAATATTCTTAGAATATTTTCCTTTTCTGTTTGAAAGAGTTGCTTTCTGTAACAGATTTATTACATTTAATGGTTTGAATAAGATATTGTCCAATGAAATTTAAGTAGAAAGTCGTTTTTGGTGTTTTCGACGTTCTTTTAAAGCGGTTTTTAGAGATATTTTTCCGAAAAGAGATTTAACTAATCCTTTCTTTTTTTTATATGCATGATTTAAAATTATTAGAAGTTGTAAAAAGATCTTTGTTATTACTGTTCATTAAATTAATAATTGATATTTTTAAAATTAAAATTTTCATATAATATTTTTTGTTTTTTGTAAATTTTTATTAAATGTGACTCAATTGATTTTCGGTTGCCAAAAAAAAAAAAAAAAAATTATTGCCTTTAAAATTATTAATCTATTATGCAATGGTAAACAGATCATAAAAGAAAATTATTGCTGTTAAGATTGTAAAAAGTAACTCACAATGGTAATTTAATGAAGCCTAAACGAGCTTTTTGTTGTTTGCATTTTTTGGATCTAAATTACTTGTTTATATTTTAAATATTTAAGGTAAGTGTTATTATTTAATGTCAATTATTAATTGTAGTTATGCAGAACAGATCAAACAACAATATCATATCAAATGCCATGCAAAAATATTTATCTACATATAAAAGCCATAAAGCCAAAAATCTAGATAAATACAATACATTTTTTAAGAAAACTAACATGTGAGCACATTAATAAGGGAATAAGCAAACAAATCTCGACAAAAATCAAACAGTTTCCTCCATAAGAAAAAAATTGATGAACAAAAGAAAATTGTAGTTTACATGGAAATCACAAAAAACTTGGAAAAATATTTATTGGAAATAAAAGACCAAGGATTATTTCAATAAAAGTAAATGAAAAAAATAATAATTAAAAAAAATAATAATACACTTTTGTGACAACTTGCGAATGTATGTAGAAATAAGGAACAAGAAAACCAATGTAAAATAAAAATTTTAAACCAAGTCAACAATATTGAACGCATGAAAAATGTAAACATGTAGAAATTTAAAAAGGTAATTGTGTTCGTAACATTAATTAATAATTTTTTAAACATTGAAATTAACTGCAGATTATTATCAACCAAAATATATATTGTTATTGTGTAAATAATTCAGAATAATATCTTTGTAAATAGAGATAATGTATATTAGAATTCCTAAAAATATTACTTAATATGCCATTAATGTGATACAAAGTTAAATCAAAGTAATCTATTTTAAAAGGGTCTCTACTTGTTTTAATGAGATTCGAATAATTAGGACAGAAATCAATATTATGAGTGTATTCACTACTTTTACCTTAAACAATTAAGTCTTCTATATCATCAATAAAATCTAAAAATCACAATTAATAATATAATTATTGTAAAAAAATAAAGAAATGTAAATATAAGTTAGCAAAACAATTGCTAGCAAGTCCACTTTATGATTCACCTTTAATTTGCGTTTTCAGAAACTACCATAAAAATTTATAAATTTTTTTTAAACTATATAATTCAATAAGGTACATTATTATAATAAAGCGTTTGAAAATCAAAAACTTTTCTTTTGACCTTTCTAAATAGATGCTATAGACTTTTCTGTAAGAAATAACATTCTTTTTCATTTTAAAATTTGCCAAATTACATTTAGATTTAATTATTCCTCAATACTCTTTGGAATTTCATTTTATTACCTTATTAAGAAAAATAAACCAAAATTCGTGCTTAAAAAGAAGAGGGGAGGGGCAAATCCTTCTTCAACTCCAATCTACAATAAACACGTCCAGGTTAAATATTCAAAACATCCCCTTTCACAAAAAGCTCACTTGGCGAGATTTCGAGGAAGTACACTACTTTCACTTTTTACCACCCCGTGCAACCCCCACTTTACCAGAGAGAATAGCATCCAAAGAGAGAGATGCATGCGAAAACCCGCTCAATCATAGCACGTCTCTTTCAAGCCCTGGGCAGTAATTGTGTCTTCCTAGTCATTAGTATTCGCTCAGTGCATGCTTGATTGCCAAGAGACGCCCCCGCTCCCCCCACCATTTTTCGTTTTGTCCTTTTTTTTTTTAAATACCTCTCTTTCCCAGCTTCATTTTTTCTCCGTTTCTTTTAAAATTTGTGTACGGATAGTGGTTGAACGGTGATGGACAGTTGAGGGGTGGACTAGCTATCTACGCTGGGGATGACTCGTCCCATTGATTTGGATTTGATTCCTCCTACATAATTCAGCGGATTGCTTTGTAAGAACGTGATGGATGGGTTCTCTCATAGGAGCTTGGGATTAGCTATAGTGCGAGTTTAATAATTGTTAGTAATATATTGATGCTAAGTAATTGCTAGGGAAAAGGGTAGTTAGCAAGATAATTTTGTAACAATGTTTCAACATGAATTGCATTAGCATAACAGAGATATTCATCAAATGCAGTTAATTCTCTTTTCGAAATTTGTTTGTTATTCATGTGTAATTTCTGAAGTAAGAAGTTTTAAGTGAGAGAAAGAGAGAATATTAACGTCGCACTGATTAGCAACACGAGGGCTTTTGGCGACGGTCCACGTAATTTTGAACCATGGTCAAGTGACACGGACGACACCTGAGCTGGCACCCCCCTCTCCTAACTACCACACCTCACCAACGGGAGGACGTTGATTACAGATTTAACGTGCATCGCTCCCCTACACGGCGGATCTTTAGTGGTACTAGGATCGAACTCATGACACGCTAGCCATGATCCGATGCCTAGATCACTCGGCCACCGCGGCCTCCAAGAAGTTTTAAGGGTAGAAAAATAAAGTTAATTAGACATTCTGAGAATCTTAAGTATTGATATTGCTAATTAATTGAACATCAATTTTTTTCTAGGTCAAATTCAAAACCAGTATTAGTATTTATGGAATTTTAAATCTAAAAGTATCTATTTTTTAAATGGAAAGGTAAAGAATGGAAAAAAGCAACACTCAGTTTTAACTAAAATAAAACGTTTGAAAATTACAAATAACAAATGAAAACAGATGACTCTTTAAAATCTGTTCCTGCTGAAAATACTTAGATTCAAAGGACTCTGATGTAACAGTTCGTCAATATCTCAGAATCAATTCAGAGTGAGTACTTCCATTAGCCTCTGTATCACAGATGTTCTTCAGAAAGCATCAATTCAAGTAAAAATGTTCCTACAAGGGTCCACTGCATTAAAAACAGAATGTGGATTCGATTACAATAACTAATAGGTGAAACAAAGTGCAAGAGATCAGTTGAAAAATCAAAAATGTGGCAGATAAAAAAACTAGCAGTCTCATCATTCAAAATCGTGTCCTCACAATTGGATACAGAAGGTTCCGTTCCATGAGCTTATCTCCACTGACCACGCATCACAAGCCGTAAGGATTAACGAGAGAGTAAAAACGTCACCAATTGTTGTCTGCGCTAATGAGTCCAACTTCATGTTGGTACGAACCAATAGTAAGATAAGAGTTCGGCGCTAATTTCATGTTGCAGTGGTCCTTTTTGCCAGCAAGGTGCCGTTCAAACTGCTAGGGGTGTGGTGCTTTTCTTTGGAAAGTGTTGTCGAGGATACGTTCCTTACAATACGAGGTTATCGAAAGATCTTTGCCGACATGTGTTCCTATTTGCAAATCTTCTACATCCAACTTAAGGCCTAGTCCCTCCACAAGATAATGCAGTGTCATCGTTTTCAAATCTATTCCAAATATTTTGATGGACCCTCTACAAGCATGAACTTACTTTCCTGGTCAATCCCAGCGAGAACATCAAAAGAGTTGTTTGATTTTATGACGGTGCTCCATCAAATCTTTCTGCATATACAGAGGGATTCTTAACCACACTGACACACTTGCAGATTGTGCAGGGGGTACACAGATGAATAGGAATCACATAGGAATGCAGGGTTATGTAACTGCTATAGTCATGATTTATGGTGCAAAGAAGCAGAGAACAGAAACAGCAACATGGGGCAGACAACATTTTATTGAAAGATTGTACTACAAGGCCGAAGGTTTCTGGCATGATTGACAGCGGTGCTGTACGGAATTCCTTACATTCTGGAAGATTTCTGTAAGATATCTTCCCAACAGCTAAAGATATTCGAGTAATGATATTTTCAAGTGAAGGAACGGGTGTCTCGTATACCAAAAAGAACCAGTTAACTCTGTAAAGAACCAGTTTCACGTAACCTTCTGCTCCCCCTTGCGAAGGTCGTGTGATGTAGAGCACACTTGTTCGGGTAACGTTCCTGGTACAACCGCCAAGCGGAGTGCCCATTACAACCCGCAGCTCCATACACGATCAGCACGTCAGCCAGTTCTTCGTTTAAATAAGAGTTCATCTTACTACCTCGGATCGCAAATGGTTTCTTCCAGCAAAATCTGTTCTTACGAAACCTCGGTACAACGCCACCTACCGCAAGACTGCCCGGAATAATCTTCCATAACGTCTGGAGTTCGATGCAGCACTGCTGTCAGGCCTACCAGAGGACTTCTACTCGTAATTTCGAATATCTGTTGTGGTACAACCTCTCACTCTCTCTCTTTCTCTTTCAATAAAACTTTTTCTTTCTCTTTAATGTGTTGCTGTTTCTGTTCTTTTTCTCTGCTTCTTTGCACCCTAGCTCGCACCTACGGCATTTGCGATCCCCCCTCCCTTTATGTGATTCCGAGTAGTCTTTGTAACCCTTACACACCCTACAAGTTTGTCGGTTAGGTAGCGAGTCACCCTAAAATAGATAGTTTCATACATACGAATGTGTGTAAATATATATGTACACAATAGCGCACAAGAGGGGGGTGGGCCTCGGGTCCGAACCCCACCCAAAGCCCTTTTCGATTGCTTATTATCCTATGTATATAGTACGTAAAATTTAATTATGTATTTATTACCAATAATTAATTTTATTAATTAATGCCAGTTATTCATTCAACAATTAATATTGTATAGTTTTTTTTTTTGTTAACGAATATCGACAAAATAATATATTGGGCAGCGTATTGGAGTATGATACTAGAATAGTGGACTTTCTACCCTTGACCTCCCCTCTCACCCTTGAAAAATTCTCGTATGCGCCACTGTACGTACACACACTCACACATACATATATACCAGCAAACACACACACGTATATATATATATATATTTATAGGAGTTTGCTCTAGTATTTCTGTAGCTAAATCTATTCTATCATGACTATAGTTATCTTAGGTACATAACTATTTTTCTGTACATTTTTGTAATATATATATATATATATATATATATATAAGCCCATGAAAATATGCAGTATACAAGTACAATGCAAGTAATACAAGATTTAAAAAATGGTAGATTTTCTAAATATATAAAAAGTTACAAAGTTCACAAAAAACTATTTTTTAAAAAACATACTCGTATGTAAAGTTCTGAAATATTCCAACAATAATCTTTAAATGTAATGCAACATTGTCCAAATTTAAAGCGTTAAACACATTACAGATTTGGTACGGTACCGTTTCCAGGGGAATTTCAAAAGCGGGACAAACAAATCAAATCTCGGAAAGTCACGCATAATCCAGAGTGTCTTTAAATCAAAGTGTCGTGGGACTTGATTCACCGGAGTTAGCAGGGGATTCTGCAATTCTCATTATTAAAATATATTTAGCGGTAGATTTAGATTACAAAAGAACACAATTTAGTATCGCCTCCAAACCTGCATTTTTCGATCGTGTTAAGATGTGTTTTTCAATGTAGTTATCTCAATGTGCGGGTAATGAATCATTCAAGTATGAATCTGTAAACTTTTCAGAATCATCTGAATTTTCTTTAGGTGATTTAACATAGTCTCAAAAGAACTGCAGGAAATTACTCCTATGCTATCCGTTTCTGAAATTTCACAAGGTTTAGAAAAAGGCTGAATATTAACCAGCTTCAAAACCACACTTTTTATATAACAATTCACAAGGTTAATTGATGATCCGTCTTTGCACAAGCAAATCTTGGTAATACTCCGCTATTGTACTCTCTGTGCTGATTATTATTTAAGTTTTGAATAACTTTTCGTGTTATAATTTGACATGTAGGATGATCATAATTATAGTTCACCCTTCAAATGGCTGTAAAAAAGAACTACTGGTTAGAATGACTTCAAATTTTAAAGTGATCTTTAACTTAAAGAGGAGATAAACAGTTTGGCATTAAAAAGGGCTCCAAAGTGTATTAATGGAAACACTACAAGTGGTATTTTGAATCAAATTACGACGGCTTTGACGTGAGCTCCTCATTAAACCAATTCTAATGTTCAATGTGCATCATTATTACGGTTTTTTGACGAAAAAAATGTCTTTCAATTCATTCAACAGTTATGACACTATAGGTGAAAAATCCACGGGAAGGTCGTAATACATTGGATGGCCCAAATCGGTTTTTGATTGTTTTTGATTGTTGTTTTGAAAAAGCAATAATTAAAACTCCAATGATTTGTTTCTTATTCCATACTGTTTCCTTATTCTTCAAGTATATTCAATTCAAATGTCAAGTCATTCTGAGCACTGATTCCTTTTTTATAGCATTTTAAAAGGGGGACTTTAATTATAATCCCCCTATCCCCTGTTATAACATTATATATAATTATAGGAAATACAAAAAACTTCATGAAATCACACTTTACACATGATATATATATATATATATATATATATATATATATAATGGAAATTCTTTTTCAAAAGATCACGATATCATGGGTAACATTTTACTTATACATATTTAAATGTTATAACTGTAAGGTTTTAATAAGTACTTGTAACCTATACCTGTATCCTATAAACTAATATATATCTCACTTTATTTATTTTTATCCTTTTTTTTCTTTTGCTTTTTTTAACGTTATTCGAATTAAATTGATATTTGCTGTTGATTATATGACCTAAATAAATAATATCGTTTGATTTTATAAGTAACTATTCACGATATCAGTTAATATGTCATTTTTCTGAATTTAAAACCAGTGTTTTTATCAATGTTTTCATTAACACAAAAGCAAGATTCGCTTCCATACCTTCATAATCACATCATCATACAATATTTTCCTTAATTGCAATTAATGCATTCTTTTTCAAGCAATTGCTAGAAAGTTTTGAAAAATTCGGTTTAATACATTTAAGAATTATTGTTGGGGTGTAGCTACAGCCGTATCAATGATACGAGGCCCCCAAGCCACAGGGGCTCCACCAAGTGTAAGTAAACAATGTTAAGGGTTTTCAGACAATTTTGATACAGGGCCCTTTCAGGAATAGCTACGCCACTGAATTATTTAAACATGAAATAATAACGTCCTAACAGACTTATTTAACGCTGTACATTGAAACAAATAATTTTATATTATTTCATAAAAAAAATCTATGTTTCTTTAACTTGTATTAAACTAATAGCTAATTTTAAACTAAATTGTAAGCTAAAAAGTTCTGATCATATATTTATTGTAGGTATAACCAATAATTTTTTAAAGGTATTTCATGGTAGCCTAAAGGTCAAGGAAACGGGCTCGTGTGTAATGAATTCGAGCCTGGTACCGTTGACGACCGCCTTGCAGAAGGGGTTGATGCACGTTAAATCTGTCGAGTTTCAAACATCCTTCTATTGGTGTGGTGTGGAAGTTAGAAGAGAGAGGAATGCCAACTCAGGTGTCATCCTGGTCACTTGACCATGGTTCAAATTTGTGAAGACTGTAGCCAATAGTCCTCGTTCAGCTTTATAGTGCGAAGTTAATATCTATCTGTCTCAATTTTTAAAGAAAGTATAGGAAAATACCCAAACCAAAGAATGGAAATATATTTACTTCTTTTTCTAATTTTAAAATGATTAAAATATATCGTTAACCTATTCAAAACAATACGTAATTTACTTGTACAAGAATATATATTTTTCTCTTTTTCTGCACGTTAATTTAGAATTGACAAGTAATCCATCAACTCTATTGATGCATAATTTATCATAACCTCAATACTACAATAAACAATAAATATACTTCAGCACAAAGACAGACAGCGACTCATTAAAAAAACCCCACAAAATAGTCCATCATTTACATTCCTTTTCAGACACTACCAACTATCACTCATCCATTCGTCTATCAAAACAATTTATTTTAAAACGCATTTACTGGAAGAATTTACATAAACACTTTTTCCAACGCGCCACATCTCAATTCCATCCAACAGGGATTACGACAATATATCAGAGCGCACTTTCTCTAATTTGTCTTCAAAATTAGCAATTAAACTGAATTTCAAGTGTGCGTATTGAATAAAAGAAACTCATCCCATTCGAGGATAGTAAAATCCAGATAAATTGACAAGTGGTAGCGTCACTGAAAGAAAGTCATCGTTCAGAGTTTCTCCTTTAAATAGAAAATTGGCCAAAGCCACTGCTATTTATCTTATTTATACGTATGCAAAACCCCGTAATGACAGCTTGAAGCATTCCTATACCTCTAATTATTCGCCATCAATCCACTCTTGAGCCACTCTGGGCTTTGGCACTGAAACACATTTACGCACAACCTCACGTCTGGGCATAACATTAAGCTGTCTTACACGCATTTCTCTCATATTTTACTATAAATTACACCATGTGATGTATGTAGATTTTTTAAACATCAAAACATTTTTCATATCCCCCCCCCAAAAAAAATCCAAAAAAAAGTTGATTTTTTCCTTATCTTTAATTTTGCTTTTATCATTTCTGAAGAAAGAAAAAATTAAATGAAAGAGAGTTATAAACAAGATGAATTGCTGTGAAGAAGAGAAAGATTTAATGTAAGAAGTGTTTCAAGTAATTTTTAAATAATTTGCATTCCATTTAATAAAAAATTGTTTTTTTTATCTTTAAATTACTTATAATTAATTAGTCAAGATTGTATTTTAATTGTAATTAATATTGAAAAAAATGCACAGGAAGTTATATATATATATATATATATAAGCGATGTCAATTAAAATAATTTTTTTCAAATGAATTGATTTTATAGGCATATTGGTTGTGGTAGCCTAGAGTGGTTATGCACACAGACGCATAACCGGTGTGTCCCGAGTCCGAGCCTAATACCACTGAAGACATTCAGTGTAAAGGAATAGATGCACGTTGAATCTGTCGAGGCTCTCCTAGGCATGGTGTGGAAGTTGGGAAAGGGGATATCAGCCCAAGTGTTGTCCTCGACACTTGACTGTGTTCAAAATTACTGGGTCCCGCCACCAATCGCCCTCGTGTCGCATAAAAGAGCAGATTTAATATATCCCCATTCAATCTCTCTATGAAAATAAGTTATTTAAATAAAGCTTTTCTTTCGAAAGAGTGAGTTCACACATTTATTATACAGTTCCCTTTCCAAATTAGAGTGAATACACTGAATTCCAAAAGAGTTAAGTAGGGTGTAGTAAAGGGCGAAACAATGGACAAGTGCTGCTTTAAATGACACGGAATGCTGCATAGTAAGTTGATCAGCTTTTCTCAACCTGTGGAGCGCCCCCCTAGGGGGAGCGTGATAATTCTACCAAGGGGGAGCGAGCATATCGAAAAGTCGAAAATAAAAGATTGAAAAAATATTAATTTAATAAAAAGAAGCAAAATAAAATACATTCTGACATAGTAAAAAATACATATTTATACTGATATAATATACTTATAAGTGTATCAGTACTGCACAGCAATGTATTTCACCATTAATTCATTGACACTAAGAACAAGTTTAATACTTATTAGTGACCCCACATGGACTTGTCGTATACAAAATTTAATTCTTTTCTTAATAATTTGTGTGGTTTATAATTAAAGTTGTATGGTACCCTTAGCGTCAAAGTACATTATTACTAAATTCAATACTTTGTTATTGTATGGGGGGGGGGACGCGTTGAAAATTATGATTAAAAATTGTGTCGTAAATATTGAAAGTTTGAGAAGCACTGAAGAGGATTTATGTTTATTCATGAAATAAAACAAAGAATTGCAGACAAAGATAAAAAAAAAGAAAGAAATATTGAGTTTTCATAAATTATAATATGACGTCCCATTTGCGTTATTAACAAAAGGACGTTTAACTGCAAAACAAACAACACAAACTAACCTTAATAGGGTATGAGATCACTCCTCATCTTCATCCAACGTATGATAATGCTTGTTACGAGGTGATCGGCCACCGTAGAGTCCAGTAATCACTATTTCTACTGTGAGGCAGTTTCTAAATGTCTGAGAGTGGCTGGAAGTGGGGAAAGTCAACATACAGCACGGCCGAGGAAATCTCAAAGATCTGGCGAGGAAAATTAAGATCTGGCGAGTAAGACGGCCACTCCATACGCGCAATTCCCCCACTCTCCAGAAAGTCATCAATGATGGCTGCTCTGTGGTTTCGCGCATTGTCGTCCGTTAAAACGAACGTAGGACCACTGCTGCATCGTACAGTTTCACAAAGGATCTACGACTTCATCTCGATACCGTTTAGCCGTCACAGAACAGGGGAAATTGAAGGGGGGAAAAGGGGAAAAGCAAGGGGAAAAAAGCAAAGAAGCAGGCGAAAAATATTTAATTTTCTGAAAGACATCTTTTGCTACTATAAAACAAGAAATTATAACTTCCCATGAATATTTGAATTGTTAACTATTAGAATCAAGCCATGATTTGCGGGATAAATCGGTGGGCTCAGTAAGGTGATAACTTTTTTATAAAAGTGCAATAAAACACATAGTGATTCGCACGCCCAATACATCCACAAAGACAGTTAGGGTTAGTTTTTAGTTAAAAACAGAGCTATTGGAGAAGGACCTCGTAATTCTTAACCCCCCGTTTAAATGACGATAACTAAATCTGAGCTCGCATCACACTCCTGCAACGTGAGAACTTCGAGAGACTTAATGTACAGAAGCTCCTTAATAGACTGGGTCTTCAATGGCACCAGGACTTGACAGAAATTCCAGTTGAACTTGTAGTTTTGTTTCGTATAAAGCTCAATAATTATATATTTCTCTGACTATATTAAAATTTCAACAAAACATAAATTATTCTCTACTTTATACTCTTTACTGTACATAATCTTTTTGCAGTTCCACCTTAGATCTAGAATTATTGTTTGAAATATTTCAAAATCACAAACTTGATTAGATATTAACACAATTTTTAAAATTAATTGGGTAGAAGAAAGTCGAATAGGCATTGTTAAGCAACTTTCAATTCTAAACATAAAGTTTCATTGAATTTTTAAAAGTGAAATATGAATAATCCAAAAGCTCCATCTAACGACGAAACACAGTGATCAGAATTTCAAAAATGCATTGCCTGATTTTGATAATTACTCACTCCATTAAATACAATACGATAACCAATTAGAATATAAGAATTTATTAAAAATTTCTACGGAGAAGTAGAATAATTAAATAAAAATATTCCATTTGTAATGGATTATATGTGAAACTGCAAACAATTAGAGTTTTCTGACAGCCAGCGGTTTCATTCGATGGGAAAGAATTAATGAACTATATTCAACACAAAAAAGATAAGGTCTTAAAGAATCATATGCATATATTCATATAATGCATTTTTAACATTTCTGCTTAGAATAATTAATTATTGTCTCCAAAAGGACTAATAAAAGGAATTATACAGATATTTGTGTGTGTACCACCTTTTTTAAACTTAAATATATTTAAATAAACATTAAAATTCCCAACTGGGAGATTGTTTACAAGAACAAGGTAGGAAATTGAGAGTGAAAAAAATTTTACAATATGACGGATCTACATTGGTTTTTTATTATTATTTCTTGGCTTATTATTATTACTTTATTAATTTCCCTTTGTTATATGTTATTGAAAATATTTCACGAGAAGGACCACCGCAAAATAGCAAGATGTTATGCAATTTTAAATAGCTGCTCGACTAAGAGAATACATCTGAATCGATTCTCTTCTTAAATACACATATTAAAGTAAGTGAATCCTCATTTAAACCATGTAAATCAATCCTATGAAATACAGAAATATTTATTTAATTGATCATTTATTAACGTCCAACTTTAAACAATATGAAGCCATGGATTTTGTAATTTTGAAAATTGGTCAAGTGAAGAGGACTGGCACCCAGGGACGTCTTAAGGTAACCGACTACTTGCGACAACTTTTTTCTTAAAAAAATAGAAATATGGAGATTGTTTTGCTGTTTTTATATTTTTTTAGCACATTTTAAGAAAAATAGGCTAAAATTAAGAAAAGGTAAAGAAATTATTACTAAAATGGGAAAAAATGGGTAGAAATTTACAAAAAATAATATAAACGTAGCACATTCTGTTCCAAAAGTTTATGAACAAAATTTCAATTTTTTAATTCTGATGTGTTGCTATGTTATTCATTTTTTAAATAACCTTTATGATAAGAGATATTTTAATTTTTACAAAAACTAGAGCTCCTTATCTAAGTTATTATATGAAATTGCTTAAGAAACAGTGATTATATTTATATAAGGGACTGCAATTTTTGTAACAAAACAGTGATTGATAACTCTGAAGATTAAAAACATTTCTATTATTATAGAGAACACACACAAAATATTTCAGTTCATTATTTTTAAAACTTTTTGAGAAATCGCTGGCAGCGTTTGAGCATTTAAAAAATAAACACACACATTTCGAGTAAAACGCGTTTTAAAGTATGACCTATCTTGCATAAAGTAATGGCATCTGCTTTTGCTAAAACACTTGTAGTTTTTGTTCTAGTGAAAGGAAAAGAATGAGCTTGGTATTTTTATAAAGCTAATTAGATGGCCTATAAAATGAAATCATAAAAAAAAAATTGTCAATTTTTGCCAAAATTCACAATTTTAGGGTATTCGGATACCTTAAGATTTTTTGAGGTCTTGGGCTCCCGTGCAAAAGTAGGCTTGAGTTCTTTAAAAGTTTACAGTATATGCCATCCATTGCCAAATACTCGTTCAAATGGTCATTTGAAACAAATAAACGTGCATAACTCACAATATCAAAAACCTAGGCACAAACCGTTTCGACCGATGTTCGCCTTCAACTAAATGAGTTGAATGATTGTTTATGGTATTAGGCCTAAGCCTAGACATGACAACGGTCATCACATTATAATACCGTCTTACCACTTTTGTCAGTTGACATGCAGTTTGAAATTTTCTGATTTTCGGAGAATGTGTATGGGAATATTTGACCATTAAAATTATTTGGGTCATGATCTTATTAAGTCTTAGTCTAGAACGAAACGAGGCTTTCACCAAGAGTGAGGTCCTGGGCCCATACCGTAGTCAGAGTAGTTCTTGACTCATTCTTAAAAAGATCCTAATCAAGATAATTTTAATACTTAAATATTATTCTAACAGGTATTTTCAAACTGCATTTCTACTGTCAAAAGAGGCGAGACTGTATTATTATTTGATGACCTTTGTCCAGCCTAATACCATAAACAATTCCTCAACAAATTTAGTCGAAATGTAGCCTACGGTCGAGTTAGTTTGTGCTCTGGTTTGTGAGATTGGGAGTCGAGCACATTTATTTGTTTAAAATTGTTGTTTGTACTATAATGTGAAAATGCATGCTATATACCAGGGGTACTTAACATTTTTGCCTCTGGGCCGTATACGCGTGATAAGTATTTCACGCGGGCCGCAACACGAGGATAATAGAAAAACACACCATAAGAGCAAGGCAAAATTGAGTATAATATTACAACTCTTTATTGGCTCTTATTTTAATACTATATCAACCTTCCTATCAAACGCACACAGAAAAAAATATATATTTTTATGCATTTTTGACTGAGTTATGGGATAATTTCTATGATCAAGCCGCTTGCTTACATTCTACAGTCTTCACTATTATAAAAAACAAATTGATAGCAAAATTGACATATTTGATTGCTTGATTGATAGAATTTCCCGCTGAATTTTTAGTATAATGATCTCTAAAATAATTGAATTTCTTAGTGCAATGGACCATGACCGGGCCACTCAGAAAAAGTCGGTGGGCCACATGTGACCCATGGACCGCAGGTTGAGTATCACTGCTATAAACTGTCTATTTTTAAGGGTCACAGGTAGGACTTAATTTCGCATAAGGGCGCAGGGCCTCAAAAAGTTTTAAGATTTCTCTGAGCCCAGAGCCTCAAAAAATCTTAAGACGTTCATGCAAATAAGGTAGCACCCTACTCTTCAAACTTCCACTTCTCTTGACAGATCTAACGTGCATCTGTTACTTAACTAGGGCGGAGGGGGGATTAGCGGCACCAGGATTCAAACCCTTTAACCAATGAAAACCATGCTTATCACGAGTTGACCTTTATAACTGTGGTCACAAAATAATTTCTGAATTCAGAGTAAAATTAATATTTTAAATTTACTAAATACTCTGCCACACTTTTCCTAAATAGTAACTTTTTATTTAAAGGCGATATGGTACCATCTTCAAATTTTTTTTATTTTTAATATTTGATATTTGGTTTTAATTGTATTTCATAAAGGTTAATATTTAATAATAATTCCATACAAATTTTTTTTAATTTGTTGCAAAATGTTTGTAAAATTTAAATTTTTTTAGCTTTTTTAAGCATTAATTTAAATCCCTAAGGCTTTCTTTAAATATGTCTCTTTTTATTCAAATTTTTTTCCAAGTATCTTATACTATACTACATAAAACTGTACATGGGTTTTTTCTGCTGCTGCTCTTTAATTTTTTTATTAATTTTTTTGTAGTTAAACTCCCAAGAATTCTAAAAAAAACCATTAATTTTGATTTTGAAATTTTTCAGAAAAAGTACTAAACACGTTAGAGCTAATTCCATGCACGATTTTACAAAACATACATTTCAGAACATGCATAAAAAATTTCAAACCCATACTTCAATTATCAAAAAAGCCTTAGGGTTTTGAATAACAGTATATGTACAAAAATTCAACATGGAGAAATATGAGTTTGAAGTTTTCATTCCGTGAATAGCGTGATATAATATTCATCGAATAGTCTGAAACTTTTATGAACTGTTAATTAGCTTATTTAAAACTACTTACTATAAAAAATTGCACAGATGTAGAACAATTAAACAGTATACTGCCATAATGAATACATAGAAAAAAAAACAAATGAAAGATCAATATTTCATAAAACTTTATCTTAATAATTATAATAAAAAATAAATACACACAATTCAGAGCTAATTCCATGCTCAGAGCTAATGCACAACATGTACAAAAGATGTTTATGCCTTTATTTTTTATTTCCATGATTTTAAAAGCCTTCGCATGTTAAAAATTGTACACGAATAAAAGCAAAATCTAATAACAATTTATAGGTAAAATACATCAAAATCTAAGAACTGTATATGTGCATTTGTTTAAATAAATATCTTAAAATATTTTAATAATAAAAGTGTTGAATCTCGCACACATGGGATATATATACAAGGGGTGATCAAATGAAAAGGTACGAAACGACATAAAAATGAAACAGTTAAATATTTGCATATTCCTTGTATATATATATCACCAAAAACAAATATATAAAATAGGGAGAGTTTTTCTATTCTTGCGAATTAGATTTTTATTTATCTGAGTTATCAAAATGAGATTTAGTATTTGTGCTTTGGGAGAATCCGTTTTAAAGTTTTAATTTCATTCATAATAATATCATAAAAAGCACACACACCTTTTAAATCTTGACCAAATCTATTTGATCTTCCCAGTAAATAATTCACAATCTAGAATTTTTGCATGAATTTCACAATTCCTTCTTAAAATGATTTATTACTGCATATATAATGTCAATCTCCTTGATACGCATTAGAAAAATAAGTAATTCATTTTTTATCAGGCTCTTTTCTAGCAGATAATCTGAAATGTAGGCGTGGTAGTTGCTGTTTAGCATCAAACATTGCTCCATTACTTAATGAAAAATGCAGGTAAAGCTTTAAAATTTTGCAGGCATATTTATAAAGGTTCGGGGTATCAAATAAGCCAATAAAATTTTTTCGACAGTTTAATGATTTTTAGTGTACCGTATCACCTTAAATTAACCATATTAAATTTTAAAGGAGTAATACATCATATATATATATATAAGTTCACGCTCATGAGCCTGCCAGAGAAATAAATACATAAAGAAGTTAAAGGTTATATTGTGGAAAAAAAATGTGTTTAAAGAAAACTGCGAAATTAACTGATATAATATGAATTACAGTAATTCTTCATTGACGCGTGGTATAGTTTGTAACTAATAATTAAATACAATTAAAAACTGTTCAAAATGGCTTACAAATTTTTGTGGTAAAATTCTTATTACATATATAACATGTTATTACAGCATTACTTATTCTTATTATATAAGATGTTGTTGTTACTAATGCCACCTGTCTGATGGTGTCAGATCGATGTCCGCGAAATTTATCGCGGTAAAGGGCTAGAAATACACCTGTCTTTAGCTGTAGCTTTGAGCACCAAACAGGTGACAGTACTTCTTGGCTCGGTTCCTCCCCAATTTTGAGGGAGAACTTCCTAGGGGTGTTCAGAGCCTCTCACCCCCTTCCACCAACCTCAAGAGAGGATTTGCGGATCGACGGCTATTTAGAGTAACCCCATGCCGCAAAAAGGCACTCTACATTTACAAACACCCATGCCTTCTCCGGGATTCAAACCCAGGCCCTACGGTACAACAGTCAGCGTCGTTAACCACTATACCGGATGGAGGAACTTATTACATATATAACATGTTATTACAACATTACTTATTCTTATTACATGTTAGGCGTGCCGTAAAATCTACATGTTTGCTTTAAGGTGGCAATGGTTGCGAAGTGGTCATGGTTACGAACTCATGAAATTGGCATCTGGTCGAATTATGGGTTCTAATATTAGTGTCACTGAAGATCCGCTTGTCGAGAGGTTGATGTATAGATGGCGTGTTCAATTTATTGAGGTTCAAATACTTCAGGTTGGTGTAGTGGAGAAGTGCGGAGAGTAAGGTGCAAGAACTCAGACGTCATCTTCGTCACTTGACCATGGCTCCAAATCACGAAACTCATCGCCAATAACTTTCTAATACCTTCGTATTGGGATGTTAATAAACAATCAAATGTACGACATTTTGAGGAAATCGTGAAGCACATTTTCAGGCAGAAAAATGTCTCAATTTTAATGAAAATTTGCTACCTTGTACTTCATACAACCTTTTTAAAACTTCAAAATATGACATAAATAGTTATTTTTTTTTATTTTAACATGTAGAGGGATAGCTCATTTAGCATTACAATTT
This sequence comes from Trichonephila clavata, assembly GCA_019973975.1. Taxonomy (NCBI): domain Eukaryota; kingdom Metazoa; phylum Arthropoda; class Arachnida; order Araneae; family Nephilidae; genus Trichonephila; species Trichonephila clavata. The sequence continues at coordinate 111,355 of BMAO01007454.1, read as the reverse complement.
AGGGGGGGGGATATGTAACACGTTTCATTCAAGAAGAAATGGGTCATTACAGATAAAAATGAGTAGTTTGATAAAAATATGTTGCTTTCTACAGGATAGCTTAGCTAGAACACAGCTAAGCACACAAAATGTTGGAATACATTTTTATCTGAAAAAATATTCCGAATGACAGTCCTATTCCTACGCAGGGGTGGCCAACTCGTGGCACGCGTGCCACAGTGTGACATGATGAAGTTGAAACAGTAGCAAGCGAGGACTCATAGAAAAATTTTAAAAATTAAAAAAAATAATAATAAACAACCATATTTTACAATTTTTTTAAAATGAGGGTGTCTTAGACCCCCCCCCCTCAAAATTTGGATCAAAATATGTTTGTGAATAAATGTGTTTTCTGTTGATCACAATAAAATAAATATCACTCGCAAAACTAGTTGCTATACACTCATAATAACCTAATTTGGTTAGTTTCTGCTAGAGCTAATCCTAATATGTAGAAGACTTGGTAAAAAAATTTTGTAATTCAAAAGCCACATTAAGTAAGTACTGAGTGTTTAATAATTATTTTGAATTAAAAGATTCAAATTACTCATTTTTATTTTATACCTAACCCAACTGACTGTACTAGTAAACAGTTTAACAATAAAGGTGTGGGTTTCGTGTGTTCGTTTGTCTTTTGTCTTATTTATTTTATAGATTTTATATTTCGACTACATAGAGACTTTCCTTAAAAAGTGTGCTATTTGTGTAAAATTTCATAATAAGTAACAATTTATCATTTTTCCATATTTATTTGCTGGAAAAGTTGGAAGTGGCACGCAGAATTATTTTTCATCAAATAGTGGCACTCCTCCCAAAAAGGTTGGGAAACGTGAAGAAGAACTTTAGAAGAAGAACTTTAACAAAACGTGAAGATAGCCTTAAGCCTACCATTCAAAAATTCTTTAAATAAAAGAAAATTTAAATGCAGATGCACTCAAATAAAATTATTAAGAGATTACATTCGTTTTGGTGTAATGTAATATTTAGGTGTTCGTGTAACTATATTCATTCACCAAGATTAATATGGGTTCCTACTTGAGGATATATTATTGACCTCAAAATACATTTGTTAATTTGCAAGAGATCCCTGTTTTCTACTCGTGGCGAAACTGTCTCTTTCCGATCTTCTTTGCATTTACTTGTTTTTTTTCTTCGGAAAGCACCCTCATCCACTAACTTAGTAGTACGCAATCATCCCGCACGCTTCCCTTTTAAGACGCGAGAATTGAGTCGACATTAGCACGCGAAATTAAAATTCGATGAAAAAGACTCCGAGCGCACTTTTATTTTTCTGCACGCGCTCTCTCCCCCCTCATCTTCATCTTTTTCCTCTTTTCATCCACACACAACATCATCCCCCGATTCTTTTTGATATTTTTCCGTGTGTTCCAGTTATTATTGTTTTTTTCTTCACTTCTCTTCATCTGTGTGGTAGGCTTCCATTCACTGGCTCGTCATTAAAATTGTGGATTTTCACCTTTTACAATTTTGTCATTCGAACTTAGTTTTGATTGTGTTGTGATGGAATTTTCGTTTGATTTCTTCCTGTTCGGGAACTGTGCGCCGTTGTTTATTTCTTCTTATTAAGGGCGGGAGAAAAGTATTTTTCGAGGGGGGATAGCAAGAGTTCGGAGGAGTTTCTTTAAGATTATTATTTCTTTGTGCGTTTGAATGCGAATCTGAAATTCTTTATTAGCTTGCATCTCTAACGCGATGTTGGTAAATAATGAAAGTAAGTTCTTGAATTCTTGTCATTTTTTAAAGTAAATTTTGAAGTTTAAAATGGTGAAAAAAATCACAGCTAAAAAAGAGATCTAATTTTCTTTTTTTTTCTTTTAAGGAACTTATTAATAAGGAGCGATAGTAGATGTAAAATGCCGGTTCTGGGACAAGAGAAGCGCGGAGCCGGGAGGACCCCTGAGGGGGAAAGAAGAGATAAGGAAAGGGTGATAACGGTCTTGAGCATCCTTATCTGAAAAATGTTCTGCGCATGCGTTATCAAAATTTCAAATGCTGTGAATATACTTACTTACTACTCACTTTCCAATGAATAAATTTTTAAAGAAAAAATAAAATTTCAATAATATTTTCTAATTTACTGTGGTGCAAACAATAATTGCAAAAGATAATTATTTTTTTTATGAGAAGATGAATCATTCCAATCTTTTCTCGTATTGGTAAGAGTTCTTCTCCATCAATGTAATGGGGGAGAGGGACTTTGAGAACACTCATATTTTTAATGATAGAGGATCCGAGAAATTTTGCTTAATTAAATGAATTAATTAGTTAAAATTATTATACTGTTCAACTTGATTGTGGGATTGGATGCAAAATTTAGTCTTGATGAAGGGGATGAACTTTTTGGAAAAATGAAACTTAATGTTAGTTAGAGCTATTTTCATTTTAATAAATGCTTTTCATTATTTAAAAACTAATTTTTAAAGTTAAATTTATTTGTATGTTAGAAATTAAGCGAAAGGCATCCCATTATATACATTTGACTTAAAATTTATTGAGATAATAATAGTTTAAAAATTATATGTTTGTTACTTGAGTATTCAAATTTACAAAGGAGTTTCCAACCTTAAACATCCCTTTTCTATTATAATATGCGAGCCTGCTAATTCTGGTTAAAACTTTTTTTGTTAGACCGCATCTTAGAAAAACAAATAATCAATCCTTTCCCTCCCAAAATTATTTGATATTTTGGAATTTATCAAAAACTGTTTGAGAAGATGTCTGACATAGAATTTCATGAAGGCATACTTTCTGATGTAGAAAACATTAGTAATGCTCTCATAATAATAGATGACTTAATGAATGAAGTAGGAGAGGACAAAAAACATTTTCAAATTTGTTCACGAAAGGAAGCCATCATAGAGATATTTCCGCAATATTTACTAGACAAAATATTGTTTGCAAGAGAAAACAAATTAGGAGTATTTCTTTAAATACTTCTTACCTATGTTGTTTAAAAAATGTTAGAGACAAGCAACAGTTTAGCAAGACAAATGTATCCCTCTCAGTTGAAATTTCTGAAGGAAAAATTATACTAAATACTAATTTGATTCCCCCCTTAGTGAGAGATAGAAAAATAAAACCTTTTGGGTTGGAATCATTTAACTAATTTTTAAACAGAAAATTTTTCCATCAAATCTTGTTAAGAATAAATATTTTAAAACAAAAACATTGTATGCAAAACCTTTGTCATGGATTGAATTTTAAGTGTAGCTTTTGTTCTTCAATATATTTCAAATTTTTTTCAATATTTTTCAACTGTTTCAGTATTTTTCAATTTTTTTTCCAACATTTTAAAACTTCTTTCAACTTTTTTCAATATTTTTCAACTGTTTCAGTGTTTTTCAATTTTTTTCAACATTTTTTCAATATTTTTCAATTATATTAATATATTTCAGTGTAAGAAACAAAAAAAATAAATAAAACAGATGAAAATGCTTAAGGGGGAGGGGGAGAAGGAAAGGGTGATAACGGTCTTGGGTATCCTTATCTGAAAAACGTTCTGCGCATGCGTTATGAAAATTTGAAATGCTGTGAATTCATTGAATACACTTACTTACTACTTATTTTTCAATTAATAAATTTTAAAAGAAAAAAGAAAATTTCAATAATATTTTCTAATTTACTTTGTTGCAAACAATAATTGCCAAAATAATTATTTTTTTAAGAAGTTGATTCATTCCAATCTTTTCTCGTATTGGTAAGGGGTCTTCTCCATCAATGTAATTGGGAGGGGGGGGGACTCTGTGAACACTCATATATTTTTAATAATAGAGGGTCCGTGTATTTTTGCATAATTAAATGAATGAATATACTGTTCAACTTGATTGTGGGATTGGATGCAAATTTTAGTTTTGATAAAGGGAGATAGAATTTTTTTTTTGAAAAATGGTACTTAATGTTAGTTAGAGCCATTTTCTTTTCAATAAATGTTTTTTATTATTTAAAAACTACTTTTATCAAGATGCATTATTTATTTCTATGTTACAAATTACGAGAATGGTGCTCCATTTTATATATTTGCTATAAAATTTATTGAGATAATAATAGTTTTAAAATTATATGTTTGTTACTTGCATATTCAAATTTACTATGGAATTTCGAGACCTTAACATCCATTTTCTATGATAATATATGCGGACCTTCTAATGCTTGTAAAGCATTTTTTGTTAGACGAATCTTAGAAAAACAAATAATCAATTATTTTCCTCCCAAAATTACTTGGAATTTATCCCAAACAGTTTATAAGATGTGTGACATAGAATTTCATGAAAGCATCCCTTTCGATGTAAAAAATATTACTAATGCTTTCATAATAATAGAGGACTTAATGAATGAAGTAGGAGATGACAAAAAACTTTCAAACTTTTTCGCGAAAGGAAGCCACCATACAGATATTTCCGTAATATTTACTCTACAAAATATTGTTTGCAAGAGAAAACAAATTAGGAGTATTTCTTTAAATACTTCTTACCATGTTGTCTTAAAAATGTTAGAGACAAGCAACAGTCTAGCAAGACAAATGTATCCATCTCAGTTGAAATTTCTGAAGGAAAAATTATATATATATTAAATACTAATGTTGGATTTTTGATTACCCCCTTAGTGAGAGATAGAAAAATAAAACCTTTTGGGTTGGAATCATTTAACGAATTTTTAAAAAGAAAAATTTTTTCCATCGAGTTTACTTAAGAATAAATATCTTAAAATAAAAACGTTGTATGCAAAAACTTTGTCATGGATAGAATATTAAGCGTAGCTCATGTTCTTCAATAAATTTTTAGTCTGTGTTTTATTTCTTGTTTTCGTACACTAAAATATATTAATATAAGCCAAATAATTGAAAAAGTTGAAAAAAGTAGAAAAATGTTAAAAAATACTGAAAAATGTTGAAAAACATTGAAAAAAAGTGGAAATATATAGAAAAAAAAAGTGGGGGAAAAATATATAGATATAGAAATAAAAGTTTGTAATACTCCCATGTTGTGAAATACTTAGTAATGCAGCCTTTGATGGTTACAGGAACAAGATATTTTTAATGTTCATGAAGTTCCACAACACAAGGAGATACACACACAAACAAAATAACATAAGACATAAAAGGAGGGAAAGGCTTTCCCTGACTCCACGTGTATCCATGGCTCGGGGACCATCCGGCGGGGAAAAAAACTCTGGAAAAAAAACGTTCTCCTTTCCCCCAAGAACAAGTAGCGCCACCTGGCTGTCGTTATTTGTCAAGGGAAGGCAGAGTTTAAATGTAACCGTTACAAGTTGAAAAATATTGAAAAAGTTCGAAAATTGTTGATGGACTTGAAGGTAGAATATTTAGGTGAAGAGCTATATTGATAAAATTTCTGTTTTTCATGTTAATCTTAAATAAATAAAAACTTTATAAATTTAAATACATATCAAAAACTTATAAAAATTTCAAAGCAAAATTTTATTTATCTTATAATAAATATAATAACACAAACACAATATATAAGAACAATATTGTATTTATTCAGAATCTAAAATTTATTCTTACATTATATCTTTTTTTAAAATATTGATGCAATCTTAAATCATTCTGTTCGCTACGAACAAATTTATATAAAATATAATTCATTGAAAAACCACGGAGAAAAAAGAAATACTCAATGAGCACATGGACATACTTATTTTGAAATGAGTTTGTTTGTATCAGATTTGAACGCATGCCTTTTCGATTATGAAACATTACATGTACTCAAAATTTCAAAAAATGGTTAATTAACACTATCAAACAAATTAAAAAAGATATTCAGGATTGCAGATGATTTTAATATATTGGCAACATATTTTAAAAATTCGAGTTCAACAACAAATTTAGTTCTCATAAATCTTCCGAACTATTTTTCGTTTCTACCACGTTACCCGCGGAAGAACACGTGAGTACTAGATTGTTTTGACTTTAAATCAAAACAATCTTTTTCTTGAATTTTGAGTTAAAAGTGTTCACCTATTTGTTTTACAAAAGTATGTGCCTTGTTTTAAAAAAAAAAAAAGGCTATAATAGGATTTTAGCGAAAAAATGGGATAAAAATCTGCCTTTTAATGGCGGATTACTTAAAAGGACAGTGTTATAAATTTAAGGTATGTGGCTACCTTCGGAGCATTTTATTGAAACATATAAATTTTTAACTAAAAAAATACTTTTTTTCTTTAAAAAGGGTGCATAGAACTAGGAATTAAAGTAAAATTTCCACAAAATATAAAATAATTTTGGATAGATTGGGAATTTTTAGTGAAAAATTGCAGTTACAATAAACCTTGTATTGATAATTCTAATTAATATATTCGAATAATATTAAAACTGCACAGAACACCATTATCTGTGCCTAGAACGATAAGATTTATAGTATTTTTGAAATCTGTCAATTATTTTGCAAAAACTCAATTTTTAAAAAAAAACATGTTTTTTTCTCACAAATTGTATGCGCAATGAAATACATAAAACATACACAGACATTAGATTATAGTCTACAATACAAATGAATTAAAATAAAAAATTTCTGAAAATTTCAATTCAATATCTTAAAAAGAAATCCATTTGTGAACTTTACCGTGAAGCCAAAAATCAAAAAATATAGATTCTCAGACAAAGCTTTAAGATTTGAATACCATATGAAAAATGTTCTACTAGTTGAACATTTCTTAAATTCACCATATTTATTGCTCAAACTCTCTTTAGCTTCATATTTAATTAATTTTTTAATCCTTTTGCTGTTTTCTGGAGAGTTTTGTAGATTATAACAATTGTCGAGTTTAATAAAATTTTCATGAAAAATTGCAATTAGGATCTCTTACACAAAATTCTAATGAATGTATTCAAATAATATTTATACAGTACATAAATAATGGAACATCTTTATATGTATTAGGAATTAAAAGATTTGTATTACCTTTAAAAGATTTTTAAATATGCCAAATTTTATGCAAAAACTCGATATTTTAAAAAATTAATGATTTTTTTCATTTAAAAGCAATGAAGTTCATAAATACAGTGCACCCCAAAAGTGTTCGTGCACTTGCAATTTCCTATAAAATTTAATGATTTCAACAAATAAAAATCAACATATAGAAATTGTAATTTTTTTATGATATCTGCAACTTGTTCTTAATGGAATGACATAATTATTTTTTTAAGTTTACGAAGACTTTTGTGCCGTAATTATTTTTTTAAAAATAGTATGACTTTTATTTTTTAAAATTAATAATCAAAAAGCTACTGAAACATTACGGCACAAAAGTCTTCGTAAACTTAAAAAAATAATTATGTTATTCCAATTTTTTCTATAAATATATATATCCCCCCTTTTTTTTCTATATATTTCCAAATTTTTTCTATATATTTCCACTTTTTTTCAATGTTTTTCAACATTTTTCAGTATTTTTTAACATTTTTCTACTTTTTCAACTTTTTCAATTATTTCGCTTATATTAATATATTTTAGTGTACGAAAACAAGAAATAAAACAGACTAAAAATTTATTGAAGAACATGAGCTACGCTTAATATTCTATCCATGACAAAGTTTTTGCATACAACGTTTTTGTTTTAAGATATTTATTCTTAAGTAAACTCGATGGAAAAAATTTTTCTTTTTAAAAATTCGTTAAATGATTCCAACCCAAAAGGTTTTATTTTTCTATCTCTCACTAAGGGAATAATCAAATGTCCAACATTAGTATTTAATATATAATTTTTCCTTCAGAAATTTCAACTGAGATGGATACATTTGTCTTGCTAGACTGTTGCTTGTCTCTAACATTTTTAAGACAACATGGTAAGAAGTATTTAAAGAAATACTCCTAATTTGTTTTCTCTTGCAAACAATATTTTGTAGAGTAAATATTACGGAAATATCTGTATGGTGGCTTCCTTTCGCGAAAAAGTTTGAAAGTTTTTTGTCATCTCCTACTTCATTCATTAAGTCCTCTATTATTATGAAAGCATTAGTAATATTTTTTACATCGAAAGGGATGCTTTCACGAAATTATATGTCACACATCTTATTAAACAGTTTGGGATAAATTCCAAGTAATTTTGGGAGGAAAATAATTGATTATTTGTTTTTCTAAGATTCGTCTAACCAAAAATGTTTTACAAGCATTAGAAGGTCCGCATATATTATCATAGAAAATAGATGTTAAGGTCTCGAAATTCCATAGTAAATTTGAATATGCAAGTAACAAACATATAATTTTTAAACTATTATTAATTCAATAAATTTTATAGCAAATATATAAAATGGAGCACCATTCTCTTAATTTGTAACATAGAAATAAATAATGCATCTTGATAAAAGTATTTTTTAAATAATAAAAAACATTTATTGAAAAGAAAATGGCTCTAACTAACATTAAGTACCATTTTTCAAAAAAAAAATTCTATCTCCCTTTATCAAAACTAAAATTTGCATCCAATCCCACAATCAAGTTGAACAGTATATTCATTCATTTAATTATGCAAAAATACACGGACCCTCTATTATTAAAAATATATGAGTGTTCACAAAGTCCCCCCCCCCTCCCAATTACATTGATGGAGAAGACCCCTTACCAATACGAGAAAAGATTGGAATGAATCAACTTCTTAAAAAAATAATTATTTTGGCAATTATTGTTTGCAACAAAGTAAATTAGAAAATATTATTGAAATTTTCTTTTTTCTTTTAAAATTTATTAATTAAAAAATAAGTAGTAAGTAAGTGTATTCAATGAATTCACAGCATTTCAAATTTTCATAACGCATGCGCAGAACGTTTTTCAGATAAGGATACCCAAGACCGTTATCACCCTTTCCTTATGTCTTCTCCCCCTCCCCCTTAAGCATTTTCATCTGTTTTATTTATTTTTTTTGTTTATTACACTGAAATATATTAATATAATTAAAAAATATTGAAAAAAAGTTGAAAAATGTTGAAAAAAATTGAAAAACACTGAAACAGTTGAAAAATATTGAAAAAAGTTGAAAGAAGTTTTAAAATGTTGGAAAAAAAATTGAAAAATACTGAAACAGTTGAAAAATATTGAAAAAAATTTGAAATATATTGAAGAACAAAAGCTACACTTAAAATTCAATCCATGACAAAGGTTTTGCATACAATGTTTTTGTTTTAAAATATTTATTCTTAACAAGATTTGATGGAAAAATTTTCTGTTTAAAAATTAGTTAAATGATTCCAACCCAAAAGGTTTTATTTTTCTATCTCTCACTAAGGGGGGAATCAAATTAGTATTTAGTATAATTTTTCCTTCAGAAATTTCAACTGAGAGGGATACATTTGTCTTGCTAAACTGTTGCTTGTCTCTAACATTTTTTAAACAACATAGGTAAGAAGTATTTAAAGAAATACTCCTAATTTGTTTTCTCTTGCAAACAATATTTTGTCTAGTAAATATTGCGGAAATATCTCTATGATGGCTTCCTTTCGTGAACAAATTTGAAAATGTTTTTTGTCCTCTCCTACTTCATTCATTAAGTCATCTATTATTATGAGAGCATTACTAATGTTTTCTACATCAGAAAGTATGCCTTCATGAAATTCTATGTCAGACATCTTCTCAAACAGTTTTTGATAAATTCCAAAATATCAAATAATTTTGGGAGGGAAAGGATTGATTATTTGTTTTTCTAAGATGCGGTCTAACAAAAAAAGTTTTAACCAGAATTAGCAGGCTCGCATATTATAATAGAAAAGGGATGTTTAAGGTTGGAAACTCCTTTGTAAATTTGAATACTCAAGTAACAAACATATAATTTTTAAACTATTATTATCTCAATAAATTTTAAGTCAAATGTATATAATGGGATGCCTTTCGCTTAATTTCTAACATACAAATAAATTTAACTTTAAAAATTAGTTTTTAAATAATGAAAAGCATTTATTAAAATGAAAATAGCTCTAACTAATATTAAGTTTCATTTTTCCAAAAAGTTCATGCCCTTCATCAAGACTAAATTTTGCATCCAATCCCACAATCAAGTTGAACAGTATAATAATTTTAACTAATTAATTCATTTAATTAAGCAAAAATTCTCGGATCCTCTATCATTAAAAATATGAGTGTTCTCAAAGTCCCTCTCCCCCATTACATTGATGGAGAAGAACTCTTACCAATACGAGAAAAGATTGGAATGATTCATCTTCTCATAAAAAAATAATTATCTTTTGCAATTATTGTTTGCACCACAGTAAATTAGAAAATATTATTGAAATTTTATTTTTTCCTTAAAAATTTATTCATTGGAAAGTGAGTAGTAAGTAAGTATATTCACAGTATTTGAAATTTTGATAACGCATGCGCAGAACATTTTTCAGATAAGGATGCTCAAGACCGTTATCACCCTTTCCTTATCTCTTCTTTCCTCCTTAGGGGTCCTCTCGGCTCCGCGCTCCTCTTGTCCCAGAACCGGCCTCCATGTTAAGTCTATGGGGGCTCCGCGCTCCTTTTGTCCCAGAACCGGCATTTTATATCTACAATTAAAATAAGAACTATTAAAAAGTGAAAACTTTATTTATTCTACTCGTATTTCAAACTTTTAAATGAATACATGAACCCGTAATTGCTCTAACTGTCGATATCATATTTTATTCCTCTCATACAACGAATTTTTCCACCTTCGATTATAAGCCTCACCCGATTTTCAATAGCATTAACATTGAAAAAAAGGTGCGACTTAGATTCGAATAAATACGGTACATACAATTTTATTTTTGCTTTACAAAAAAATTACAACCAGAAACTAATTTCAAATAACATAATTTAAGCCAATAATGAGGAATACGACATTTTAATGAATTATATATATGTAGGAAAGGAGTGCAAGTTTTCTTTTACTTCTTTTGATTTTTATTGTAAGAGATGGCACCACTAATCGAAACCACGTGAGTTTTAGCTGCGCGATACGATGAGGCAACGTATTTATAAAGGTGGCAGAAAGAAGAAACTGGGAGTTGCACCAAAGCTTGAACGAAGGCAGGTCAGAGGAAATCGCTCTCTCCGTTGTTTTGAGAAAGAGTACGTGTTTTCGGAATTAGTATGGTGTTATCTCGAATAATTTAAAACCCCTTGTAAATAGTTAATGTTTTAGTTGTGTTATTAATAAAATTAAGTTATTTTAACTCTGCGTGCTTATTTCAACATTAAAATCGAACCTTCCCCTAGACGCCGTGCCACATATATATATTTGATTATTTTAAAATAATTCTTATATTTCAGACACTCCTAACAATATGTACTATTTATGAACTAACGGAGAGTTACCTACACATTTAGGATTAATTATGTATTAACGTTTACACTACAGAAGATGTGATTAGTGAAGAAGGAGGTAAATACAACCTTTCTTTTAAGTGTTTCAAAACTGATTGTTTCTCCACTCTCTTGGTGATCACTTCTTACACCTCGAATAATACTCGAGTTTTCAGCTCACAGGTGTGGAATCCAGCCGTTGGATTCCTCACGGCCATCGGTTGTCGGTGGGATGTCAGATGAAAAGACATCGCAATATTTTAAGGGTGCACGAGTGGATGTGATCTGCGTAATGCTATCTACGTAGAGAGCCGATATTGCAGGTGTGGGGCGGGAAAACGTTACAGTATCCACACAGCATAGTAAGAAAACATGATTGAATTTGTTGAGAAGAAGTTGGGGGTATACTGGGTCTGAAATTAGTACACTCTGCGGCCACTTCTGGCATCTAAAACTTGGCAGCAACTTGGGTCTTAAAATCGACAATGCTTTGGTTCGTAAGTTCGAGTCATGTCTAAGCTAAAGACTATTGCGTGAAGTTGAAGGTTTTTCTAAGCTGAAGGTTTACCTCTACATCTTTTTGTGCTTTGATTATTTATTAATCTCACACTTTGAAGGAACACGAAGGCTATTTACAGAAAATCTCGTAATTTAAAACGATGATCAAATGACCTGAAATGGCACCCGACTCTTCATGCTTCCACACCACGCCTAATTGTGGCATTTGGAAAATGAATGAATACTTTAGCTATCCTCTTCACAGTAGTAACTCATTCTCTAGAGCAATAGCACACACAAAAAATTTTCAAGGGATTTCATGATCGAAAGTCCCCGAACTCGTATCATACATCAAGACAACACCAATTGATTCTTCTGATTTTGTTAACAAAAAACAGTAAAAAATAAATTATTAAATTAATAATTAGCATTAATTAATAAAGTAAATTGTTAATTACAAGTACTTAAGTTTTACGTTGTATATATATATATATATATATATATATATATTACAAAAATATACAAAAATAGTTATAAACCTAAGATAACTATCGTCATAATAGGAAAGATTTAGCCACAGAAATACTATAAGCAAACTCCCAGCCTTAGGAACTAGGAATGCAGGTTTAAACAAAGTTTTCTGGCCAGCCAACCTTCACCTGAATTTGCCAGTATTCTGGGCCATAGGGAAAGCAATAAATTTCTAGAGAAGTTTAACTATATTATAGATAAAACCATAAGCTATTAATGTAATACTATAATGTTATAGCTTTTAATAATTACTAAAATATTTAAAATCAAAGCCAAACTAATAGACTTACCACGTGAATACATACTCGCTTCTTATGGACAATAACAGTAACGCATATAATTATTATGTATTGAGAAAGTAGCAATGTTACAATATATATATATATATATACTTTTAAAATTTCTATATTTTATTTTAAAATTTATATAAAATAAAAAATACCATCCAGACATAAACGATTAATTTTTAATAAAATATATTATTACAAAATTACATAGCTAGAGGGCCATCTATCTATAAACTGTATAACTGAAAAAACTTTTTTATTTAACTGTTATATAACATTTTATAAATTTAATAGGGTAACTTAGTTCTATACAATGTTTAATAAAGTTATTAATATTTAAATATATATTAGATTTATCACTAACTAATACCTTGTTACGATAAATATAATTCAAAATAATATTTCGATATATTGAGATGGATAAGTTAGAATTCCATGATGGAATTTTAAGAATGTTAAAATTAAAATCATCTCTTTTATCATAAATATTGCTATGTAATTTATAGTCCTTAATATATAATGATACATCCAAGTAATTAGTTTAACGGATTATTATTAATTTTAAGAAGCTTTAAATATTCCGGATAAAAATTGATATTGGGATTATAATTATTATTTTTACCAAAAATAATTAGGTCATCTATGTATCTAAAAATGTAATAATCATTATTAATAATATAATTATTTTCGTAAAAGTGTAAATATAAATTAGCCAAACTATTGCTAGCAGGGCCACCCTGAGGCAAACCTTTGGTTTGTTTGTACAGAGAACCATTAAAATTAATGTAATTTTCTTTTAGGACAAAATTTATTAGAGTTCTAAATTTTTGTAAATTAATATTAAGGTTATAATTTCTGTAATTATCCAAAATTACCCTAATTACATCATTGATATCAATAGAGTTAAAAAGATCTTCAAAGTCATAACTATGAACTGAATAAGTATTTTTATCTTTAAAAAAATCTATAATTTCTTTACTATTTTTTATTATAGCTTTATTACATTGCTTATTGATGAATTCTTGCAAAATATTGTGCAGCATTTTACCTGCATCAGTGATATAAGTTTTAAAACCATTTGTTACTGTTCTAAATTTAACAGGATTTTTATGAAATTTAGGTGTTAAAAATATATATGGAAACTTAATCTTATGAGTGGGAACATTCAATTTCTTGTATATAGCAGTGATTCGATTAGTAATTTCTTTTCTGACAATTCCAATCTATTGAAAGATTTATTGTTTAAAAAATGTTCATTAATCATAGTATTATAAAAATACTTACAGATAATAGCATAATTACCAGGCACTTTATCTATGTAAACAATGATAAAATTCTTTTGTAAATCATAAATTTTCTGTTTTACATCTTTATAAGTGAGTACTGGTTTAGAACAATAGTTAAATTTCATCAGGTCTTTTAAAATATTGTACTTAAATTCATCAAATGCCTCTAAAGGCAAACCATATTTAACTGCAGATTTAGTAATGAAATTATTTATATCATTATTAATTTGATTTTTAACAGTATTATTGTTGCTAGAAATTGTTAATCTAAAACTAGTGCCTTTACTCATGATATCTTTTAAAATTCCATCCTTGACTATATCTAAATTGCCAGTTACTACATGTTTGTGATAGCTATCAATAAATTCATGATAGTTCTTACATTTACAGTCATCTATGTCAAGAGAAGGTGAGCTATTATTGTAATTAAAGATAAATCTGCCCATTGTTTTATTATATTTAAAAGCTTTTTTAACTATTACATTCCTAACAGGAAAAAGTGACAAATGTCTATTAAAAACACTAGAAAAATTAACTTTATCAAATGTATTATTCATGAATAATAAAGTGCAGTATTCTGTAGTAGGTTTATTAAATTTATTGACATTTATATTGAATTTATTAAGTAAAAAATTATTAATGTCTTTTATGATGTGAACTGCATGACACACCTTAAAGCACTCATTATTTAAAATTTCATCCAACAGTACAATTTCCTTTTTATTAAGACCAAACATGAAGTATTTGATCTGCTTGATATTAAAGTTTAATTCAAAATCATTTATAATAGCTTTAATATTATCAATTAAAGAATTCTTATCTCTGTTTATCCTTTTAGTTCTTTTGCTCCTTGAGTTTCTTTTAAAATTCTTAGCTGAATTGGAAGCAGTATAAAAAAATTCTTTGTTATTGCTCTGTGACATAATTTGGAGTGTGTTTTTAGCAAGGTATAAAACATTAAGACCATATGGATATATTGTATTAAAACTTCTGATAAAATGATTTTCCCACCATAATCTGTGCTTAGTATTTGGTACTATTTTAATAATCGACAATTCAACATTATTAAATCCATGCATTTGAAAGTGTCTGAGCTCAATTTTATTAGAATTGTTGGTATAACTGAAGTTTTTAACATCATGTCTATGTTGATTAATTCTAATGTTAATAGTATTTGAGGTCTGTCCAATATATTTATACCTACAGATTTTACAATTTAATAGGTAAATACAATTAAAAGTTTTACATAGTTTAAATTTAGATCTACAGTCATATTGATCATTGTCTATCATAGTGCAAGTTTTACATCTACTATCATTACATTTGTTGAATCTCAACTTAGTACTAATATTAGATATATTGTTTATATATTTGCTTGAGGATAATTTGTCCTTATTTACATGTAAATTATTAATATTAATGTAGCTTTTATTATCATATTGAATATTAGAATTGCTAGAGGCTAAGTTTTTTTGTTTAATATGAGAAGAATGACTATTAATGTATTTTTTGTTCCAAAAAATTCTTGTCTTGAATCTTTTATTCGTATTGTTACTATTATAATCATTAAGATCGTTAACAAAATTAGATTCCTTTCCCAAATTGTCATTATATAGTGAGTTATAAAAATCCATCTTCCTAACCATTTTACTTAATTCTGAAATGAGTCAAAATTTTGTATTGATAACAGAAGTACTATACCAATTAGTATTGATAACAGAAGTTCAGTACAAAATCAATACCTATAACCAAAGTACAGTACCAAATCAGTATTAAAAACCAAGATACGTACCTAAACAGTATAAAGAGAGTGCCTAATCAAACGACAAGTTAATTTTTAAAAAAACAAACTTGATAGTATCTCAAAAGAAGAATAAGCTGTGTAAAAACACAGAACAAATCAAAGCTAATTATAGAGCTCAAAAAAGCAACCAATTAACCCAACACAACAACAAGAATGAAAACACTAATAGGTAATTTGATAACAGAAGTACTATACCTATCAGTATTGATAACAGAAGTTCAGTACCAAATCAATATCGATAACCAAAGTACAGTACCAACTCAGTATTAAAAACCAAGATACGTACCTAAACAGTATAAAGAGAGTGCCTAAGCAAACAACAAGTTAATTTTTAAAAAAACAAACTTGATAGTATCTCAAAAGAAGAATAAGCTGTGTAAAAACACAAAGCAAAGCAAAGCAAAGCTAATTATAGAGCTCAAAAAGCAACCAATTAACCCAACACAATAACTAAGAATGAAAACACGCTAATAGGTAATTTTATATCGATGCTGTACCTACCTAATCAGTACACCACCGAGCAAAGATCAGCAAAAAACTAACCTAATTGCCAGTCACTAATACTAAGTAAGAACATTCCATTAAAAAAGATATATGAAGAAGATTGATTGTAAGTTAAAGTTTTGCAAACTTAACCCATGTCATCATAAGTAACACTAAAAATAGAAATACTGAATAATAGTATTACAAACATAAAAATATCAACTAGATAGTCAAAAAAACACATATACAAAAATTGAATGTGTGAATGAATTGGACTTAACTCTCCAAAATATAGTATGACAAATAGTAAAAAAACAATACATAATCTTGAATAAACAAAAATTAGCATAAATAAAACATGTCAATAAATAAATGAAAAATTATAATTTGAACTAATGGTAGATAATAAAATGGTAATAAGTAATAAGTAAGAATATATACATATATACACACAATAGCCACCTTAGAATCTATTAAGAATTCATAATTAGGCTACAAGCTAATTCGCTTACAATAATAAAAATTATAACAATGTGATTTATAAAATTCCTCTATATTTAGGCGCATTGCAGCCATAAATAGAAAAGTATATACATTACAAAAATATACAAAAATAGTTATAAACCTAAGATAACTATCGTCATAATAGGAAAGATTTAGCCACAGAAATACTATAAGCAAACTCCCAGCCTTAGGAACTATATATATATATATATAGTAACATAAAATGAAAGAAATGCATGGCATAATAAAATTGATAATACAAAATAATATCACTAACAAAGCTAGAAGATTCAAACCAGATTTAAAGAAACACACTTTAAAAATAATGGAAGAGTCTATTATAGAAGAATTAACTAAGCGTATGTATAACATGGAACAGAATTAGAACTTTAAAATGTAAGAAGCCAAAAGAATCAATAGACTAAAATGAAGACCTGTTATGATTTCTAAAGCTGTTGCTGAATTAGGACCAGCAAAATTAGGGTTAAATATATTTTACGGATCCTACCTTCCCCTGTTCAGCAGAAATTTTATACATAACAGGAAAACATACCAATATTGAAAAGTTAGGCCTAAAACCAACCACGTGTAATTTGCAACCAAAAGAAAAATAAAATAAAAATAATAGAAAATATGAAAGGAAATGAATCCTAACAAAATACAAATAAAAATAATTTTGAAAAGGAATAATGAAGCAAAAACTTACATGAAAAAATGCAAATAACCGGAGAGCGGGAAAAACTGTACGTACGAGAACAATACGCTAAATGATCGTTAAAAATGACGTGTTAAGTTGATAAAGCCAGATGCAAAAATTAGTGGCGCCACCTGGATATTTTTTTGTAATTAAACAAAGCAAACTAAAACAAATTGAAAATAATAAAAAACAGAAGGAGAAAAAAACAAAGAATAATACTTAAACTTTGAAAAGGAGAATTAGAGAGATAATTTAGACATATATTTAAAAATGAAGTTACTTGGATAGTTGTATTCCAAGCAATTATTGCGGAAAAGCTTAAAATTATTTTGCTTAACATCATTATCTGTGACTAAATCGTTATTTCTTTTTATAAAATTTAAGATGATATTTCTAAAAATAGATAGAGAGAGAGATGTAGGTTACTTTCCCAAAAAGGCATTTTCGAATCCGGAGAAGGCATGGATGTTTGTGTTGTAATCCTTTCTTCTGTCTGTGTTGTTTACCCCGTGTTATACGTTCGGTGGTGCACGGGTTTATAAATGTTTAAAAAAAAAAAAAAAAAAAAAAAAAAGAGTCTCTTTTATCAAAAATATTACTAATTAGTATATTATTCTTAACAATTAATTGTAGGTCTAAAAAGTTTGCAAAGTCATTATTATAATTGGTTTTTAATAATTTCAGATATAGGGGATAATATTTAAAACTAGGAACAAAATTTACTATATTACTAAAGATGATTAAGTCATCTATGTATCTAAAAAAGTAACAAGAATCTATACTAATGTTATCATATTCATAAAAGTGCAGATAAATATTGGCTAAACAGTTACTCGCAGGTCCTCCTTGTGGAAGACCTTTAATTTGCTGATAATAAGAGTTATTGTGAAAAATATAATTTTCATATAGTACTAGATGAATAATTGAAAGATATTTATCATACTTAATTATTTTATTCAAAGAATATTTGTTATAGGCTATTTTGAGAATTTTAACCATATCCCCAATATCTATGGAATTAAATAAATCTTCAAAGTCATAGGTGTGAATAGAAGTAATTTTTTTATCTTGCATGTACTTAATGATATCCAAGCTATTCTTAACTATAATCGAACTATCAATACTGTCTAATGTTGGATTGAATAACCTTTTGTAGCTTTCTACCCGGAAGTGTAATATAAGTTTTAAAGCCGTTTGTTATAGTCCTAAATTTAATAGGATTTTTATGAAATTTTGGAGTTAAGAAAATATGAGGGAATTTAATATCCGAAATGCGTAAATCTAATTTTTTATAAAAAGCAGAAATTCGATTAAAAATTTCTCTATTGCTAGAATTAGATTTTTTAAAAGCATTATTATTATGAAAATGTCTATTAAGCATATCAGCATACAACCATTTGCAAATAATTGCATAATTACCCGGAACTTTATCAACATAAACAATAATGAAATTCTCTTGTAGTTCTACAATAGATGCCAATCAGTTTTATAGTTATTTTTCAGTAACTCTTTTAAAACATTGCATTTAAATTCACTAAAAGCTTCAATAGGAAAAGTGTATTTAATTGCTAATTTAGTAATGAAGTTACAAATATCTTTAGAGATTTGTTTTTTTATGGCATTATTATTATTGGAGATCATTAATCTATAACCAGTACCTTTTGACATAATTTCCCTAAGAGTATTATCTTCAACAATATTTAAATTGCCAGTTACAACATGTTTGTGATGTTCGTTTATAAATTCAGGATAATCCTTACAATTACAAAGAAAGGTATTATTTTGCAAATCATTAATCTTATTGTAGTTAAAAATTGAGCTACCAATTTTTTTATTATATTTTAAAGCCTTTTTAATGCAAACATTATTGATAGGTAAGCAATATATATATATATATATATATATAAGATTATCATCAATCGAAAGAAACTCAAGGGCTTTGGGTGGGGGGGGGGTGTCCGGACCCCTAGGACACCCTCCTTGTGTGGGCCACTGCTCTAAAGCAGTAATTCTCAACCTTTTTTTTTTGTTTTTTTTGCGGTACACTTTTAAGAATTTCAAAATTTAAAGAAAATTTTACTTATTTGCAATACACTTCTATTTATCCACGGAATAATAAGTTAACTTCACCGCGGATATTCATAGTGTTTTTATTTCTATAGAATGGCTGAGAAATTATTCGGTTTCGGATTTTATTTTTTTCTCAGACTATAATTAATAATTTTTTTTAAAAAAATTGCAAAGTGTGCCACATAAAAGTATCCATATATTTTAGTACTTATACATATATCTATATGCATTACCAATGTTTAAAAAAGGATAGTTTGTAAGGAAAGTAATTTTTAAATTATCTTTAAAAAATTTATTTAGCACTAAACTACTAACACTTGATACATACCTATTTCTACCAGAGGCAGTCAAATGACCGGTCTTTATGTTTCTTGATTGAATGTATGAAATACGCATGTTAGGAAGGACATAAACAAAGTAACTTTATTATAATTAAACAAAAATGTATAACGTCGATTTCTATTAATAAAATAAAGAATAAGAGGTTTTAATTCATTGTTCATCGCTTTTTTACATATACTGGGTGTCTCCATTGTACATTTTCCGCAAACATATTTTTCACATTTAGGATAAATTTTGATGGATTTATTATCGTTACAATATCCTTTTTAACACGCCTTACGTTGATAAGAATATGTAATAAGTTTAGATAAAATTCCTTTTATGTTTGTTCTTTTTTTTTTTAGTAGTTCAAAACTTCTTGGAAATCGGGGGCAAGTTCTGCTAAATGGAGTAAAAAATCATGGATACAGATATTTTTTCCTGTCGTTTGCTAGAATAAAATCAAGGCATTTTTTCCAGCAAGATCAAGGATATTGAAAAGTACTCGGAGAGGTCGTCTGCAAGACTGAGATTTTGTGGCATATTTCCTCGCCATTTGATCAATATAATGCCTAATTTCTCTTGAGATAAACTCCAATTGGTTCCTAACACTCTATTTGCTTCTTCCAATGAGTATTTTCTTACATGGCTCATAACACTGTGGTCAATTATCCTAATTTTACCCCTCATAATACGACGTTTGGCATATCCTTCTTACCGGAAAATGTTATGAAATAGGGATCTTCCTGGTGTAGATCTATATCTGTATTTCTTTCCAAACATATTCATCAATCGTAACATGCTGTTTATTTTTTTTCTGACTCTTCTTCAGAGCGAGAATAATTTCATTCTTTATTCCCACGAGGTATATTCACAATATTTTCCTCTTCATAGCCGGTAACAATACATTCAAACACATTGTCTAATAGAGAGAGAGAGAGAGAGATCATTATCATTTCCAAACAATATATCTTCATTTTCAGAAAATTCCTCTTGATCAATTTTTCCAAAAACTCTTTGCCCCAATATTTTTTATGCCTTCTAAAAACTTGTACTGTCTTGATTGTTTCGACATTTTTATGGGTAAAAGGAAACCTGTAGTAGTAATGGAGTGTTGTTGTTGTTACTAATGCCACCTGTCTGACGTAGTCAGATCGAGGCCCACGAAATTCATCATGGCAACGGACTAGATCTACGCCTGATGTTAGCCTAAGCTTTGAGCCCCCAAGAAGGCGACAGTACGATTTTGCTCAAACACGATAGATGGCAACACCATTCAGACCCACCGATTTAACGAGTACGTTCTCCGTGTGTACTCGGCTAGTATTTGGTGGCATCGGGCATCGAACCCAGGCCTTCCGGTCTGGAGTCCGATGCTCCAACCACTAGGCTACCCATAGCCCTTAGTAATGGATTAAAGCTATTAAAATACAATATAAGCTACCAAACAATACTTTTAGTTTTTGTTATTTCGTACACTGAAATATTACTTCCAATCTAAAATTTTAAATGCTCTTTTGAAATTTTAATTCACATGTATTTTGATTGAACTGACTATGCAACAGTTTTTGTAGAAATGTGCAACTCACTGAATATAATATATTGAATACGCATTCACATCATAATTTCTGATCCGATAACCTTATGAAGCAATAAATTATTCTCCCGGTCAAATGACCGGTGGTGGTAGATAACGGTATACACGGCAAATATTACTCAAAATAAACAAAATTCAAATAAAAAATAATAGAATGTTAATCGTGTATAATTAAAAGAAAAAGTCATGGAGTCAAATCTGCAGAAGCGATAAGCTCAGTAGCGTAACGTACACCCAATTCGGGGGTTACGGGGGCCCAAAGCCTGACAGATGTCACGTATGTATTTGGACTTGGGCCCCAAAATCTGATTTCGCAAGGGACCCCTAATATTCTCCGTCACGCCACTGGATAAGCTGATATGCTCATTTTCTGTACAAAAATTCAAAACCGGTCTTTTGACTGGTTAGGGTATGTTTAGTGTTAATTGTGTTTACGAGAGTTAAATGAAAAAGAAACGCAAAATTCTATATCTATATTAAAGCGTATGGAGAACATTTATCTTCTTACCTGTTTATAAATTTCTACTTTTTTTTTAATTAACAGGGGAATTTTTATAGCTATTGCCGTTCCAAGTCAAGTTAGTCGTAAATCAACGACAACAGGATATTCAGGGACAACAGAAAATCGATACAACATGATATTTTCAAAATAATAATAATAATGCTGGAAGAACTTAAAATGCAAAACCACAAGATTGTTCCTCCAAATTTCCCCCAATCTCCTCCCCTGGTACTTATTTTTTATTGTATTTTATGTACCTCCCACCTATTCAAAAGAATTTTTTATTTGAAGGAGAGGTATCAAATAATTGATCCTTTTGTATAGTAATTTTATTAAGTGTACCAGAATTTGTCTCCCCTTGATCCTCCTTTATAAATAATTAAGCAACCTCCTTTTAATTTATAACATCTTGTACATTCCTTTGATAATCATGATCATATATGCCACTCGTGAATGGTAATCCAAAAAATTAATTTAAATAACTCTAAGTGATTTTTACCAGGGCTTTGTACCGTAATTTTTTTTCGTTCCTTTTTTCGTACCGATTCAACTAAATAAAATTTATCGGTTCAGTTCCAGTTTTCATTCGGACATATATAACGTATTTCGTTTTTTTAACGTCGCGTCTGTTCGTAATGAATATATATTCTTATATTGAATCATCTATAATTCTAGTTCATTCAATTGAATTAAATCTGCCTTTCATAAGCAATTTCGTGAGACACAGAAAAGTACTATCAAAACAGGAAATGGAGAAGTAATGCACATGCAATGAGAATAATTACAGGGTTGACCTTAAATTAGAAAATACTGAGAAGCTGGTTACAGCCAAACAAGATGACTGAAGATATATCGAAGCAAAAATAAATCGATATTTTTTTTCACGGTTCAGTTCCGGTTTTCATTCCTACCGAAACAACGGTTTTTTCTGTTTCGAAGCTTTGATTTTAACACTCCAAGACACAATTTTTAAAAAGTCCCATAAACTACCACACAATTTAAATACTAGCCTTAAGACAAGGATTCAACCTCGAAGATACCACCTTGTCTAGAAAATCAGTACAGACACACTGCAAATTGAAAATTCAGTTTAAAAATGCACCAAAATATTCTCAACTCGTCAAACATCTTAACTTTTTGTTCACCTTTCCTTTCTTCTAATATATAGCCAATTTCAAACTCTGCCATAAAATATCTTTCTTCCCCATGAACAAGACTGACATACAAGTTATTATACACTTCAATCACAAATCACCCAAGAAAGGAAAAACAACAAAAAAAGGAGGCTCCTTAAGCAGGGAACACAATTCCACCCGTCGCCCATCTGAACCTAACTATCCATCACTCAAGCTTGAAAACGCCGTTAAAATATATCGAATCCAAAAATGTTGTTAAGCTAAACGCCACAAGCAATTTAAAACTCACTGCTAAGAAAAGCTCTGCCCCCCCCCCTAGTACGTATAAGGTCACATAGAAAAAAAATCGATTGCATAAATGGGAAACTCATTATCATCCTCAAATCTCTCAGTTGTTTTTAGGCGTCTGCACTCTTAGGCGTATAATAAGAGCATTAGTCATAGCCAAGGATAACCGGATGCTACCATGAATGTGATAAATGGCGTCATTCGTACAAAGCATCAAAAAACAGACAGGTCCCCCCCAATCAGTTGTGTGCACGTCGGATAATTATAAACAGGGAGATGAATTGCCGGGCAATTATTTCTGCGAATAATCCAATGTGAATTATATTTCTGCATCCATCAATAGGGTAGCAGATGGCTTCCCGAAGTGACAATGAGGAATGGTACTTAAATTGCACCGCAGATGTTTTACCTGAAGGTTTTGCGATGTTTTTTGTTTTACCAGAGGTTGATGAGGGCAGTATAATAAGATGTATAAGCAAATTTATCAATGTCGAAGGAAAAAATCGACTGACGCCACTTGAGAAGGCGCATCTTCAGTCATGAGACACTGTGTGTTGTTTTTCTTTTCTTTTTCTTTAATTTCATTTTTCCCCCATTCAAAATGTTGTGTAATGTAAAGTGAAGGTATTGTCAGTATAAATGAACGTTAGGATTCGAATTAATTTTCGATACTGGGAATAATAAGAAACTCTAACTTTTAAGGTTATTAGGTCAAATATCAACACCGTATCAAATCGTGATACTTTTTGATAATCGCTTTCGTTAATATTCATGACGTTTTAAACTAATGTTAATGATTTTATATTTATCCACTTTTGAAAGCAATACTTTTAAAAATGAAATTTTTTTACAATTTTTGTTTTGTTTAAATCTTTTGTTAGTACGCTTTTCTTTATTATATATAAAAAAAAATTACATTTATACATTTATCAATACAAAAACTTTGCGGAAATATACCCGGAATTCTTAAAAAAGGGAAGAAAGGAAAATATCCTCGTCAATATATTTATAAAAGATTTAAAGATAACCCTCAGTTTTTTACAAAACAATCGCCATTTAGCAACCACTTATAAAGTAAATAACCGATAAAGTAAGTTTTGTTTTAAATTCTCCTAATTGCTTAAAAAATTTTAATTTGCTGCTATTTTTCCCATTATAGCTTGATTCCTTCAGCATAATTACCATTAGTTGAAATAATGCAGAACACTCAAAAATATATTATTCATTAAATAAAATTCTCTCCAAATTGCCGAAATATTGCTAAAAAATAACGTTTTAATATCAAAATTTAAAATGCGAGCCACATAAGCTTCAGTATTATTATTTGATTATTCTATTTTTTTCTTGAGAAAGCTAATAATTCAGTAACTTATTTCAATGAGAGAGAGATTTATAAACGTAGCTCTATAAAGTAACATGAGGGCTATTGAACACGGATCTCGTCATTCTGAACCTCAATCACGTGTGACGAGAGCGCTAACTAACTACCACACCTCACCAGAGGGACGACGTTTGAGCTTTCGAGAGATTTAACGTGCATTGCTCCCCTACACGGCGGATTTTCATTGGCACTAGGCTTGAACTCATGACACGCCAGTCACGAGTCCGTTACCTTGACCACAAGGCTAAGGCGACCACCTCAGTAGCTATAGATATTCTTTCTGTGTAATTTATTTTAATAGTTATTAGATACGGATCAGTATTAAAACATTTAGGTATGCATTTTATATTATATTCTAAATAGTGAATAGTTCTGGTGTTGTGTGTTGTTTCTCATGCAACCTGAATTCAACTGTGTTAGATCCGGGCCCACGAAATTCATCATGGCAAGGAGCTAGATGTACGCCTGTCGTTAGTCGTAGCCTTGAGCACCATACAGGTGATAGTGCGATTTAGCTCAGTTCCACCCGAATTTTGAGGAAGAATATCCGGGGACCTCCCACTTCTCTTACCCTTCCACCAATCTCACGAGAGGACTTGCAGCTCGATGGCTATTTAGAGTACCCCATGCCGCAAAGGGGCACTATACATTTACAAACATGCATACCTTCTCCGGTGTTCGAACCCAGGCCCTACAGCGCTTTTGCTAACCACTATACCGGATGGGCGACTGAATAGTTCTGATGGAACTAATCAAAAATAAACTTAGGGGTGCCACAGCCCATAGTGGGCCAAGGCCTACTGTGCCTATCCATATCCTTTCTTGACCATAGGTGCTGATCAGATGTTCCAGCCAGGTGGTCAGTCTGACGTGGAACCCCCAGTGTTTAGCGCTCATACAATCTTGGTACTCATTTATCTACTCACTGAAGGGATGAAAGGCTGAGTCGACCTTGCCGCGCAAGGTGTTGAACCCCGGAACTGCGCTGCGACTCGTTTACTGAGCTTCAGCTCTGATAAAAGTTTTGGGAAATATTAATAATTTATAAAAATTTTGATAGACGAACACATTTTTTTTTAATGCGAAGACTAAATTAAACTGAGAACGTTCATGATATTTACCTGTCAAGAATTTGAGATGCTACAATATCTCATTGATAAAATAAAGGTTCAAAAATCCATGTTAATAGATGCACAGTTTAAGAAACACAACATATCCCAGAGAAATCAAAATAATGTAAATTATTTTATAAACAATAGTGAATTAATAATCAAGTTTTGAGAACAAACATTATTGCAACTAAAAATAAACTCGCATTTTTAATACTACTTATTTTTCTGTTTGAACAGGAAAAGGCAAGCCAGAATCAGTTGTCAGTCTTTTGTAGACATTTAATGCCAAATAATATAAGGAACATCTCTCATAATTTTACTTTATATTGATGAAAATGTAAGACAATTAACAATGATTTAATAGTGTAATAGAGAGAAATTTTACCATCATCATGCGTAAGGCAAGTAACGATTAGAAAGTGGTAGTTTCAATCTGATAGGGTTTGAGATATTTTGATCCATTTCATTCATTAATATTCAACAGAGCGATTCAGCTTTGTGTGCTTATATACAGTATATGACACCTGGCAAAAGTTGGATGAAGGTTTATTATCAGCACAAGGAAACAAAAGATCAACAAGCGACAGATGATACTCTAAATGTGTGTGTGTGACTAGCTAAATTTATCTGTTTTTTCAAACCACAGATGGATTTCGACTAAATTGAAGACCATTATTTTTTCTTTTCTAGAGTCAGGGTCACACATCCACAAAACCAGAAGCATGGTCTTATAGAGCTGTCAAATAATTTTTCTTCTTTTTGTTAAAGAAAGGCTGATTTATATAAAAAATACACGGTCATTGTTAAAGGATAAAATAAAGAAGCTGTAGGGGATCTTAAAATTAATTACATTAATGTACAATACTTAAGAGATATAAAGATATATATCTCTTAAGTATTGTCTATCAGGGGGGGGGGGTTGGATATATGTACAAAACAACAGAATAAATATTTTTATCAGTATGTACAATTTACGCAAAAATTTTTAATTTAAGTATTTTTAAAATTTTGTTGTTTGCCTCCTATGTACGTATTCTAAGCAAAACAGATTTTGTACTCAAAATTTCATAAAAATCTAGCCATTTAATTTTTTAAGGAAAAAAAAACTTAAAATTTGTGAAGTGATTTTAAAACGCTACTCCTCCTACAAAAATTTGCGTACACGCATGAAATTTGATTTACAAGTACGTCAAACTGTGTATAACAAAGTTGGCATGGGTTCTGCTATAACATGATTGGTATTCGTACAATACTTCTTTTTATGAATGCCTATTGAAAAATCCTTGAAAAAAATATAAATTCTGAGTTTAATTATTTAAAAAAAAATAAGCATTGCTTTGATTCAAAAATACATTCCAAATTTTGTTATATGTACTATTAGCAATAGGCAAAAATATTCAAGGCATTAGACACAATAGAAAAAAGCCTTAGCATTTTAAATTAAGACAAAGAAGTTATTTTATCTTTTTGAGATAAGTAAGTTTTAAGTTTGATTTTTTTTTTTTGCCATAGGATTGTGAATAAAAAAGAACGTAAAAGCTATCATAGGTCTGCGTTTCTTAAGTCTAGAGCTTTCAAATTTTGTCAGGTTATAAAAAAGTATATAAAGAATAATTTAGGCTAAAAAAATAGATTTGATTTTTTAGCCGATTTTTCTCAATTGAATCGTACTGTGTCCCCTTAAAAGTAATATTTTTTGAAACCAGAATTTTTCCAGGATCTGTTTTTCTTAAATAAGCTTATATCTAGGGTTTTTTAAAAAATTCCAAATTAAATAATTCCTTAAACGTCCCTAGGCGCATTTGGAGAAGAATAAATTTTTTGAATAATGTGTAATATATGTAATAGGTCACAGAATATTGACTGAATTTAGCTTGTATACATATAGATTAGTATCAGCAGTTGTGAATCTATATGAATATTTATTAATTTACTTGGAACTAAAGTTCAAAAATATGATGTATTTGACTCATTTGTTTAGTGTATATTTTCGACAACAAAATATTTAACTTTTGAATACAAATGAACAGTCAATGAATCTTACATTTTACATTGCGTCTATGATAGCCTAGATAGTCTAATGGTCAAGGTCACGAACTCTTGGCTGGAGTGTCAAAAGTTCGAGCCTAGTATCGCAGTGGACCCCGTCGGGCCGATGGGCCGATGCGTTAGATACGTCGTAGCTCAAATGTCTTCAAGTTGACGAGGTGTGAAAGTTAGGAGAGTAGTGCCGACTCACACACACACAGATGTCATCCTTGTCACTTAACCATGATTCGAAATTATGCGGTCCACATCGCCAAAAGCCCCTTTGTAGCTGAACAGTGCGACCTCAACATTCACTCACCCGTGAGAGCCTTGTGGTTATGGTTCGAGACAGCTGTGTCATGGGTTCGAGCCCTAGTGCAACTGAAGATACGCCGCATCGAGGGCTGATATCCGAAATATCTTTCTTGTCTCAAAGTCTTCCAGTTGCCTTAGTGTGGTAGTTTGGTGAAGGGTGTAGCAGCTCATGTATCGTCCTCGTCACCAATAGGCCTTGTGTTGCTTTATAGTGCGACGTTCATAAACACTCACTGAATGCATTTTACATTATGTATTAAGATTTAGTGAATTCAATGGAAAAGGATTATAAACAAATAAAATGTTGTTAAAAATGAAAATAAATAATTTTTTACAATCTATTAAAAAGTTTATAAAAGTCAGTTCAAGCACAACACGTTTCGTATAAGATGCTACTTGAATTATAATTACAAGAAATAAGGGTGATAATTTAGTGGAAAAGAAACCAAATTAATGATTCAGGAACGTCTAATTACTTCTTTGAATTAATAGTTAATTCTTCCAAGATTCGGACCGATAAGTATAAAAGACTTTCGTGCCAAAACAAAATACGCTTTAATGAGCATGCGTATCGACCCTGAAAGAAACCATTAATCACATTTCGTAAGTGTAAATCATTTCTGAGCTCATCATGCTAATGTAGTCAATGTTTGCTTCGAGTACGCTTTCGATAATGTTGATGGGATTGAGATGAATGAATTCAGCTTTTTTTCCCCTTGTTGATTTCTTTCAAGTTAACACACGGAATAGATTCAATGTTGAATGTCTTAGCAGGAATAACTACAATTGTTGAATGAAAATCAGAAACCTCAAGACAAAGCTCTAAGAGACAGAAATGTTTATTTTGACGAGGACCGAACACAATAATAGTTTTTACATTTGAATCAAATATACTTGATTAAAATTTCGTGAACTTGAGAAAATTTAACTATTTCGCAAAGAAAGCTCAATCTCAATCACAGATCCTTAAACTGCAGTTAGAAAAGTTTATCTTCTGAAAAATATCATATCTTGATCTTGTGTTGTTTCAAAAGGTGATGTTAGATAATCCTAATAGTAGATTTCGATGAATTAAAAAACTGTCAAAAGGCTTGTCGAATATTTTCATGAATAAACAGAAAATATTTGGAGCTTTTTCGAAATCGAAGCCCGGAGTTCGATCGGCTTATATATAGCATGCCAATATAGAAAATACATAGCTTAGGAAAAACGTTTTTTATTTTTTATTTTAACATTTTCCGTTTGTCGCGCGAAAGTAATTTTAATCTTTCAAGTTTCCATAAAAAATGAAAGCCACATAAAATTTTCAAAATTTGCATCATTTAGAGTTTTCCAGTGATCTTCAAATTTACATAAACTCATTGGGATGTCTAAATGCATATATCAAGTGGAGGGAGGGGGAGTTCATGGAAAAAACGTAGGTAGAGGACCATATCTTGCCATATACGACAAATTTCTCTTCCCATTCATAAGTAAAACGAAAAAAAAAATGGCTCAGGTAGTGTAAAGATACCAAATGAAACGAAAAAGTTAATACTTTCAGATAGGATTACAAGAAATAGAACTGTAATCGTTGGCATTTTATTTAACAGCAATTTGATTAAAAAATATTCCACTCGTTTAACCCACTTGACAGCATTTTCTCGTTCTCATGTACCACTTACTTCTCAATTCGGCTAAAAAACAGGTTTTGAATTTTATTAAATATTTGAAGAAAAAACGCACTCTCGGTTTATACACTGCTGACCACCATAAATGCAACACCCTGAAGGAAGCACGCAAATAACATGAAATTTACAACATGCATTAGCGAAGGTGAGATATGCAAATGATTAGAATTTCAGCGCAGACACACATCACGCACGCCTGTGGCGCCACCTCAAAGCGCTATTTAAGGCTTGGGGATTTCGACGATTTCAAGTTCGCCAATTGTGTTTTTCTTGCGGTTTTTTCAAAAAGCGATCAGTTATGTCACGTAGAAAACAACAATCTGCTTTTGATCAAGTATCCGAGTTCGACAGAGGAAGGGTAGTGACCTACCGAGATTGTGGATTATCTTTTAGGGAAATCGGTAGTCGTGTTGGACGAAACCAAACAACTGTAATGCGGATATGTGACCGTTGGATGCAGGAGGGTACGACGGACCGACGTGGTCGCATCCACCTCAGTGCACCACTTCACGTGAGGACAGGCAAATTGTTCGCATGGCCGTGACGGATCGCTCAGTCACATCACGAACCATAGCACAGCACATTGAGTCTGTAACGCATCATTCAGTGTCTGCGCGTACCATTCGACGTCGTTTACAGCAGAGTGGTCTGTCAGCAAGACGCTATTGCTTGGTCTACCCTTTACGCAAAACCACAGACGTCTCCGCCGCCAATGGTGCGATGAAAGAAGGATGTGGGTGGCAGAATGGAATGAAGTTGTCTTTATTGACGAGTCCCGCATCTGTCTGCAACACCACGAAGGTCGGATTCGAGTCTGGAGACACCGTGGAGAGAGGATGCTGAACAGCTGCGTTATGCACCGCCACACTGGTCCTGCACCGGGTATTATGGTATGGCGTGGTGTCAGCCGTGAACCCAATTCATACTAAAAAAAAAAAAACTCATCAGAGCAGCATCAATTCACCATTTTTATTCGAGAGAAATCTATCTACTACATTCTTTTGGCTCCTTGCCAAAGACAAGATACACAAGCGGCTCGTTTAAACCATTACATCATTACGTCACCAATGAGTAATATAATAAATTTACCGCATGACCCTGACACCTTCCCCCGAGAGTTATATTAGATCCGAAGATCAAATATGGCTAAAACAACCTAAGAGTCACACGTTACATCCACAAAAAAACACTGCTTAAGCACTATCTTAAGATTATACACTACATAAAAAACCAACACATTAAATTTTACACAAATATACTACTTAACTTAATCATCTAAAAATGAAGTTTAAAGTTCAATTATTCTTAAATTCTTCTAAAAGTTCTTATTTAACTACGGTTTACACTTACAGTCTGGATAGCGCATCTGCATTAACTAGTTTAGATCCTTTTATGTGACTTGCTTCAATGTCATGGCGTTGAATTGCCAAAGCCCACCGCTGTAATCTCGGACATTGGGATGCAGCACTAGTAAGAAACACTAGGGGATTATGATCGGTTAGTAAGAATATATTTGCTCCGCACAGTAAAGTTTCAAATCTTTCAGAGCCCAAATAATAGCATACGCTTCCCTCTCAATTGTTGACCACTTTTGTTAGCTTGGATTCAGTTTCTGGCTCCCGAAAGCTATGGGATGAATGTTGTCTTCTCCATCCGACTGACCTAGACAACATCCGACCGCCGTCTGAGATGCATCCGTATGCAAGTAGTACGGTTTCTCTATGTCTGGGACTTGCAATTCTAAAATTCCACATAGTGCTGTCTTCAACTCCTTGAAAGCATTTTCAGCCTCCTTGCTCCATGGAATCTCATTAGGAACTTTCTTTTTCGTGAGCTCCGTCAATGGTAGAGCAATTTTTGCAAAGTTTGGAATATACTGTCTATAAAAATTTCATAATCCTAATGCACTTCTCAGTTGCTTCTTGGTCGTTGGTGCCTTTAAGTTCTGAAACGCTTTTATTCTTTCTTTGTCCGGTGAATGTCTACCTGAACCAATGACATGTCCTAAGTATTTAACTTGTTGTCTTGCAAACTCACACTTTCCTGAATTCACTGAGAAGTTAAAAGGCTCCAATCTTTTGAAAACTTCTTCCAGATGATCTAAATGTTCTTCCCATGTATCAGAGAATACGGCTAAATCGTCGATATACGCGCATGCAAAGCCAGATATAGTTTGGACCACTTTAGACATGGCTCTTTGGTAGGTTGCAGCAGCGTTTCTTAACCCAAATGGTAATACATTCCACTGATACTGTCCACGATGAGTACGGAACGCTGTTAGATATTTGCTGCTGTCTTCCATTGGTATAGACCAATATCCTTTCAATATATCTAGAACAGTAATAAATTTTTTCTTCCCAACTAAGAAATTCAACTCCATCATATTCTCCATCGGATATGCGTCCGGTACGGTAAAAGCATTCAAACTTCTGAAATCTATGCATAACCTAAGTGTTCCATCCTTTTTTATGAACACATACTACTGGGTGTGCTATTTCACTTACAACAGGTTCAATCAGACCTAACTCTAACAATTCGTCTACCTGTGCGTCTACTTTCCTCTTTAAGTTTTCCGGTATCTTATAAGTTTTGGGTTTCATCGTCTCCTCCTCAGCCTTCAGTTTTATCACGTGTTCACCAACTTTAGCTCTTTTTATTTTTCCAGAAAAAAAACCTTCTGTGTCGATGTAAAAGATCTTTTAGTTGATTTTGTTGCTTCTTAGATAAGTAATCCAACTTCACTCTGTCCAATGCTTCATCATTCTTCTTAGCAACAGGAACTGTTGGCGTTTCATATATCTCACCAAATTCATCATCGATATCATAAACAACTCCAACCGTTTGAACTCTCGCTTTGTATTCTCTAATCTTGTTAACATGCAGTAATCTTAAGTTACCTTCAGGCATCCGCAAATAATATGAATTTGCTTTTACTCTTTTAACAACTTTAACTGGACCTGTCCATCTAGAATATAGTTTATTCGTTGAATCAGGTATCAAAACAAGCACTTGATCCCCTGGTGCAAATTCTCGATGTTTCTTTTGCCTGTTATAATATTTAGCGTAGTTACCTTTTTGCACATCACTTGTTAACTTTGCCTCGCGGGTTGATACTTCTAACTTTTCTTTTAATTTTCTCAAATAACTCTCTACTGATCCCTTCATATTCAGAAGTAATAACGTGTTTCCAGTCCAGATTGACTTCAATATAGACAACGGACCTTTCGGCTCCCTTCCATACATTAGCAGAAAAGGTGGTACACCGGTAGTTGCATTTGGAACTTCCCGATAAGGCCATAGTAAAAACGGTATATGCCTATGCCAACTTCTTCCTTCCTCTCTAATAATGTGATGCAACATGTTCTTGAGAGTCTGGTTCCATCTCTCAATTAACCCGTTTCCTTCTGGATGGTATGGTGTCGAAATACGTGGGCAATCTCCTAAAATCTTCAAAAACTCTTGCGTTAAACTTGCTGTAAAATTTGTAGCGTTGTCCATTACGATCACTTCTGGAATGCCTGTTCTACTGAATATTTCGAGCAGTGCTTCACATGTACTCTTAGCCGTTAGTGACTTGAGCGGGACTGCTTCCGGCCATCTAGAATGCTGATCCATCAAACAAAGTATATATCTATGTCCCTGTGACGATACTGGATCCACAGGACCAATTAGATCAACGTTTACCACTTGGAATGGCAATTAAGGACGAGACACAGGTGTTATTGGAATTTTGTCAACCGAACGAATTACTTTTCTGCACTGACAACCATGACAAGAACTACAATATGCTTTAATCTTCTTCACCATTCCTGGCCAATAAAATGAAAACTTGATTCTCTGAATTGTTTTATGAGCTCCTAGATGTACTCCGAACACTGATTCATGTGCAATTTCTAGTATCTTTCTCTTCCTAATTTCGGGAATCACTAACTGTTTTATCCTATTTCCGCACAACAGCTCTTCATGGTACAGGATATCGTTTTCTATCACATATCCTCCTTTTTTTCGCTTAGCAAAATTCCATGCTTCTTGAAGAGTATCGCAACTCGTTTGCTGTTTCTTGAATTTTTCGGTGTTATTTTCATTCTCCTCATCATATTCTGTTATTGTTGGCTCCTGTTCTTCCTCCTCAGTATTTACACTTTCATCTAACAATTTTTTGGGGGAATCTGATCTTAAGTTTACAGCGGCTGTAAATCTGGGATTGTATATTCTCTCTTGTTCTAATAATGCTTCATAAGTTTCAGTATCTAATAATATATCAGCGTTCAGTCTGTCGACAGTTGCCACCACCGTTTTAATTACCGGCGTAATATACCCGATCGTTACCAAACCAATATCCACTTCTTTTAGTTCAGCCTTTAAACAATCACCAAATGCAGGTTGCAACATTATATATCCTTTGTAATCGACTTCCTTCCCTACTACACTGCTTTTAAACACGCTAATTTGTGCACCTGAATCTACTATAGCTTCATATTCTACTCCACCATAAGAAATTTTTACTATTTTAAGATCAGACATTTTTAAATGAACTGCGCTGCATTTCTTATTTTTCATTAACACTTCGCCATTCAATCTCGCTGTGACTACTTTGCTTTCATCCTCAACTACTTTGACTTCTGCCACTTGCACTTCAGATACCTTTAACTCAGCAACTTTACCCTCGGTCTTTTCTCTCCCATCTTTCTTATCCCTGCAAAATCTCGCAAAATGTCCTACTCGTCCACAATTGAAACATGTAACTGGTTTTTGGAAAGAATTTCGCTTATCGTATCCACTGCGGTTGTTAGATTCTTGTCTATATCCTTCACTCAATGTATGACATCTTCTATTGAACGTGCCAGGCCTTTCCCGATAGGAATTTCTATACGGTTGAGAAGAAGTAGCTTTAGTGGCCTGATTATATTGCCTTGCGTTCATCTAACTTCTCAGCAAGATCGTCAACTGTAACAATTCTACCCCAATCATCAATAAAATGTTGTTATATATCCCTGGATACTTGTTCCTTCATCTGTTCTACAATGACAAGTTGTTTCAGACTGTCAAAATCGTAGATATTTAGTCCCGAAATCCACTCATTAAAATAGTTCGCCAACTCAAATCCAAAATCTCGCCAAGTGCACTCGGTCGATTTACAATACCTCTTAAATTTTATTTTAAATGCTTCTGGGCTCAATTTAAATCTTTTTAATAACACACATTTTATATGCTCATAGTCATTTGCCTTTTCCTCCGGTTCCCTGGCAATCAAATTCGCCATTTCTAAAGGCAATAGTCCAACAAGATTCGTAACCCAGTCTTCTTCCTTAATATTAACTCTTCGTGCTTGTCTTTCAAACAGTATTAAGTAAAAACTTATATCACCTTCTTTAGGGTCAAAAGTGCGCATTAATTTTTGCAATCCAACTGGTACGTGTTCTTGTATTCCTTCATTCTGAGAGACCATCTCTCTCCTAAACCCATTATTCCTTATCGAAGCTTCTATCCTCAACTTTTCTAATCCATCTTCTCTTTCTTGACGCTTTATTTCATCTTCTCTTTCTTGACGCTTTATTTCATTTTCTCTTTCTTGGCACTTTATTGCTTCTCTTTCACTTACTATATTCTGTGCAGTAATTCTTTCATGAACGCCTCTTCATACTCTTCACTTGCTAATATCATATTTTTTTAAAGCAGGAACTTTCATTTCTTCCGTTACAGTTTCTCCTAATTCTTCTGCCAAACACTTCAAATCTACCTTCAAAGCTCTTCCTAAAAACTTCATTTTACCAACCGTTGGATATAACTGGAATTCACAATCTTCAAAACAGTTTCGATGTCGCCAAGATTCACAACAGTTCGCAATTCTTATTCTTGAACCAATTCGAAATCCTCAATCTTCAAAACAGTTTTAAATCCTTAATCTTCGAAACGATTCGAAATCCATTTCGGTTTTCTCGCACAAATGTCAGCCGTGAACCCAATTCATACTAAAAAAAAAAAACTAAACTCATCAGAGCAGCATCAATTCACCATTTTTATTCCAGAGAAATCTATCTACTACATTCTTTTGGCTCCTTGCCAAAGACAAGATACACACAAGCGGCTCGTTTAAACCATTACATCATTACGTCACCAATGAGTAATATAATAAATTTACCGCGTGACCCTGACAGGTGGTATTGGATATCACTCTTGCACTTCTCTAGTACGCATTGTGCCGGTACTTTAAATAGCCAGCACTACATCTCCGAGGTGTTGGAGCCAGTTGTCCTTCCTTACCTTCAGGGCTTGGCCACAGCCATATTTCAACAGGATAATGCGTGACCACACGTGTCACGCATTGTTCAAAGGTTCTTTGTCAATCACCAGATTGAATTGCTTCACTGGCCGGCTCGCTCTCCGTATCTTTCAGCGATAGAAAACATGTGTTCCATGGTTGCTCAACGATTGACCCAGATTACACCCTCAGCTGCCACACTAGATCAACTTAAGCAACGTGTGGAAGCTGCTTGGTCTGCTGTACTCCAAGAACACATCCAAAGTCTCTTTGAATCAATGCCGAGATGTGTGGCAGCGGTGATTTCCAACAATGGTGGCTACTCTGGCTACTTATTCTGGCAGGAACACCACTTCACAGAAGTCTATAAATTTAATCATTTGATACTTGGTCAACATGTTATCTACAAAATAAATTTTGTTGTGCTATCTCTTGTCTTTCTTACTGTTACATTTATGGTGGCCAGCAGAGTAGTTTGATCAGCTGATATTTGGAAATATACGGTAAGTAATGCATACACATCATAAAAACATAATTTTTTCGAAATATACAAGTTCAACAATTGGGCTTATTCTGAGATATCGAAATATCGCACGCACAATTATTTCGTCCCATTTTTTCTGAATCGAATCGGAGGAGCGAAATTCCTTTATATACTCAATATTTAAGAGAAATTCAAAGAAAGACATTTTCTTTTTGCTTTGCTTTCTGAATTTTTTGGGAAATATTAAATTACGTCTTACCGTTTTAACTTCAAGCAGAAAGGAATTTCTCTATTCTTACGTCAGAAGATTTGTCGGACTTATGTACAATTTAAGAGTTTAGTATTCCCGTATTTTTAGTTGCAAACAGTTTCACAGACAAAGGCGATACTATTTTACAATGCAGAGTCAATATTATTTTGAATAGCTTATTTTATGTCGATAAAAAAACTACTTTTAGGTACACATTGATAATTCTGGTCATTGATAATCAACGTTAAAGACTGAATATATTCCCTGATATTTTATAAAAATATATTTAACACAATTTTTTTTATATCCCTTCAAGAGTTTAGTCAAATCCTTCTAAAAAAGAGCTCAGCACCTTACAAAAAAAAAAGAGATAAATTTTTTCTAAGGGCAGGGCTTAGAGACAGAGCTATCAAAACCTCTCTTAGAGTATAAGTTTTTCTAATTTTTACCATTAAAGTTACGTTTCGGTGAATCTATTTTATATTTGAAAAAATATAAAAAATTCGGTGAATCTATTTTATAAATGGAATTTTTTTAAAATAAAAATTAAGCTTAAAGGGGATAATATAAATCTCATTCACTATACACACTTTGAGACCAAAAAATAAGAAAAACCCTCCAATAACGAATTGATTCTCCTTTAACTCTGACTACTGCTGATATTTTTCTTTCATGTTGTAAGGAAGTTATACTAACATAGCAATAAGCTCTAAGCTGAGTCGGATTGAATGGTAGTAATTCCAAGCTTTGTGAAAGATCTTCGATTTCGCTCCATAAACGCTCAATGGAATTGAAGACCTGAGTCTGAGTTGGCCATGGAAGCAGGTAAAATTCTGATTCGTGTTCGTCAAACCAATTTGAGATCGGTCGAGTATTTTGAAAAGGTTTACCCTGAACTCATGAAAGAGTCTATCTTCATAAGAGAGCATCATAGGCATAAGCGAATGCAAGTCATCGAGGGAGCGATGTTGAGGTAAACTATGCTGCTCAAAATTTTGTCCACATATTTCGAAGGACCCAGTGTAATCCAGGAAAATATTCCCTAAGCCCTAATTTCACCCCCTCTCTACACATAAATCAGCCTGAAAAGTTGTTTTTTGTCAAGAGTTCTTCATGAATTTGTGTTATTTCCATCATTTTCACATCTTACAATTTGATAGTCGTTAGGAAATGAGATTCATCGACCAAGCTACCTTTTTTCAATTCTTAAGTAACAAATGTGTCATTCCTGGATCCACAACAGGCGTCATTTCCTATTCTTTTGAGATACTAAAGACATTCTTGATGATTTACAAATGGATTGCAAACTCATTCTTTGTAAAGTCCGTCTTGTTGTAAGTTACGATATGCTTTGTAATGCACCTGCATTGAATTAATTCGTAATTTTTTGCGTTGTTTCCCTTTCTTAATACAGGACTATGTGTACTACCCGTCTGTGTGTTACCTCTCTCTCGACCGTAATAGTTCTGTAGTTTTTTTTCTTAAATGTCACTCTCTGAACACTCGAGATATTGTAGGGAGAGAAAATCCTGAATGAGTAGTTTTAAGGATGTGCTAGAGGTATTTCTTCTTGCTTCAACTATCATTCATTGTTGAAAGTCACTTAAATCTTCCGTCCTGCACATTTTGACATTAATTTCCGTGATCACTATGTTTTTCGAAGCTGAGAGTTTTTTTTTATAAAATGTGATTCGTAAAAAAGTATACATTTTCCACATGCTGTAAAGCAATAACATTTAAAGACAAGCACCACCTCAGCGAACGTGAGGTAGATGTTATTTTAAAGTTTGTGTCTCGCTCCTGACGGAAGTGACGTAGGTAATGGCATGTGCGTGTCATGTGACTAGGCAGCCAAATTGGCGGCGTTTACAGTGGAAAAGGCTTTTTGAGTTTTTGAATTTGGCAAAATGTCACGGAAGCCACTTTTTTGGATGTTGTGTTAACCCTTCGATTGATGCCACAGTTGCAGGACAACACTGATAACTACATTCTCTAACTGGAGGGTGCACCACCACACTAGCCAGTCAACGCGGAAGATTACTTCGATGAACATCTTCCTCAATGATGGACTGGACAAGTCATGGACTACAACATGCCCCTTATGCAATGACCACCCAGAAATGACTTTATTTGGGTGAGATAGGGGGGGGGGTTGTAAAGGATAGGTCATTAGTCCCTACCATTCCTCTTGATACAGCGTATCACAACCGCTATCAGATATCTTAACGCGCATATGAGTGAAAATGGGATGTATCATATGACTAAGGGCTGACGCATAGAACATCTATGACTGTCTTTAAAAAAACTTAAATTATCCCATACAATTCTGTTAAAGGTAACAAATAATATCTTATATTGTTCTTCATGTATTGTGCATTGAAACGGTAAACTTCTTTATGAATCACCCTGTATAAGCAATTCTGTGGTCTTACGTCACTCTGTGTCAATGTCACGAAATGAAAAGTGCATATCTGTACACACGAGAAGAAAAAAATGTGTACTTTTTTTACAGACCATTTTTACAAGGGAGTATGGTTTCTCCTAACTGATGGCTTTCTAAAGGGTAGTGACGATGACTGACGTAGGACTGGAGCATGGCAGGGGCTTAACGAAGAATATTAGCCCCCCCCCCTCTGAAAAGTCAGGCTGTGGGCCCCAAACCGTACTTGACGTTTGTCATTCTTTGGGCCCAGTAGAGTCCTGCCCAACCGCGATGCGGGGAGTGCGGGGGTGTACGTTACACCACTGGAGCATGGAGTTGATCAAAGAAGGACTAGAGCAGGGGTGGACAAACTTTTTGGAAGAGTGCCACTTTCAGATAAAAAATAATTAAGTGTGCCACTTTAACTTTTCGAACAAATGAAAAGGTACAAAACTGTTACTTATTGGCTTATTATGTAACTTTTACGCAAAAAGGATTTATGAAAAGCTCTGCATTTTTTTCATCATCTCGATAATCATTCCACCTTTCACTGAAAGAATTGAACAAAAATGGAGATAAAATTTTTAAATCTATAACAGCTCTGAGAGCGCTATTCACTTTGGTTCCTGCATTAGGGAGAAATGTGTTAATTTTTCACTCCAAAATCAAGACAAAAAAAAGTTTGTCCACTCAGAAGTCATTTGACCAACTAGGGTCGAAAAAATACAATCTTTTCTCTGTAATCTTAAATTTAAATTATTTCAATGTCCCTTAATATCGGTAAGAAAAGCTAAAACAGATAGCCTTCATTCTAGAATAGCAAGTACTCCCTGGACAGTTCAGTGTTTTCTCCCAGATATTTTTAAATACGCTCCTTCAAATTCCAAAATCAATGCTTTGGAAATCCAACTCGCACAACAATGCAGGGGCATTGTCTACACGATAAAAATTTCTTCTGAATCTAATTAAGTTTATAAAAAATAAATTTTGAGATTTTTTTTTTTGTCTGGAAACAATCCCATTTCAATAAAATTGTTAAAGTCTTAGCGGGCTACTGTTACAACCCCGCCGTGCCACACTGTGGCACGCGTGCCGCGGGTTGGCCGCCCCTGGACTAGAGTTCCGTTGACCCATTCCTGGATCCTTCCATTGATCATTTTAAACTAAGAATTAATGAAACATAAAGTATAAAGTAATATTAAATTACCTTACGAAATCATTTATCAGAACAAATAAACATTTGGAAAAATATAAATAAAAATTTACAGGCTCGAATCTTTCATTGTATACCAATTCTATAAAAAGTGTGCAACATTTTTTTTCCAACTTCTAAAACTGTAGAAAAAATAATAATAAATAAATAAACATATAATTATTCAAAGCGGAATTTAATTTTAAAAACAATTTTCTGCAAGCAATTAAAAAACGCGCATTTGAACCAGCTATGAATAATCCAAAAAGAATTGACATTTCGAATTCTTTTATACAAATCTACCTTGAATCAAATTCGACAAAAAAAAAAAAAAAAAAAAAACAACATCATGATTTGTAATTGCTCGCCACATTGCTTATAAACTAAAAAAATACCACAAAGGCCTTTCGAAAATTGCAAAGAAAAAGGGGAAAAGATGAGAAGAGAAAAAAATGACCGCTGTTACTGGTTGTTTTCTCTTAATTTTTCGTCACATAAATTTTTGGGGTTTTTTAAAAAGTCTCCCCCGTGACCAATTAAATTTTTTCCCCACTTCTTTTTATTGCTAACACCTCTTTCAAACCCCGCAGAGTTTATTACAAGATAATTTCCGGCGATGATTAAAACAACTAAACGAGCTCTGCATTTTTTCCTCTTCGTCGTCTCCCTGATATTTCAGTTTTTACTGATTGAATTTATGAATCCCCAGCGATAATTCTCAATATACAACGTTGGTTCCTCACGATAGTCGCTCCAGACCTGTCAGATTCCCTGTATTTATTGAAACTTATCTGAGAGCTCAATTTAAAAATGCAAATTTATATTCATATTAAATTTTACGTTTTTTTATCCAGTAGTTTCCCCGCTGATTAGCTCGGAGGCATAATTGTGTTTCAAAATGTATTCTTTCTTCAAGGTCTAATACGTTCAAGAATTTGTAACAGTTCTTATGTGCTGTCTAGAAAAGTACAACATTTAATTATGTATATATAATTTATTTGGACGCACCGGAACAAATTGGTGGCTAATTAAGTATAATTTTTTTTTTAGAAATAAATTCGAGAATTGTTTGACTGATTATAATTTAATTTTAGAATTGAATTTGATTGTATGTTTTTGAGCACAGGTCTTTTCTCAAAAATATTTTTTGTGTGTGTTTCACAGAGAAATAATATCTTAAATATATTGCAATTGAAAGGTTACGTGTATTGAAATATTGAAAGTCGAACAACTTCTGGAATGATTTGTACAAGGGGTGATCAAATGAAAAGGTACGAAACGACACGGTGGGTACAAATATAGACTTTATTCAAAATATACACCATAGGCCTGAGCACAACGATCCCACTGAGGAACAAGCCGCAGGATTCCTTGTTCCCAGAATTCCTGTGGCTGTCACGAGACCCAGTCCTTCACAGTGTCCTTGAGTACGTCGTCCGAGTTGAAGCGCTTTCCTTTCAGGTGTTTCTTCAGTGGACCAAACCCATGGAAATCGCAGGGTGACATGTCCGGACTGTAGGACGGATGGTCCAACGTCTCCCATTAGAACTTGTCCAGTTCCATTTGTGTGACTCTGGAGACGTGTGGACGCGCGTTATCATGGAGCAGAACCACACCCTCCGTGAGCAGCCCCGGTCTTTTGTTCTTGATGGACCTGCGTAGGTGTCGGAGTGTCTCACAGTACACATCGGAGTTAATGCTTTTTATGTGCTCGAGTAATTCTGTGCTCGCATCATTTGGACGCCGCTTTTTATAAGAGCCTTTGCTCTCTCCTGCGCATGCGGGCACCCGCGCATAATCCGATCCCAGTCAGAGTCTCCAATGGCATCCCGAGATGTCTCGCTACATTCTCCCTTGGCGGAATATGCAAATATTTGACTGTTTCATTTTTATGTCGTTTCGTACCTTTTCATTTGATCACCCCTTGTATTATATCTGTGACGTTAAATTGTTTTAACGTGTGTGGCGGATTTTAGTTATACATTTTTATTTCTTATAAATATTTGTCAGTCATAAGCATACAAAAAGTTGCTTAAAAGTAATCATTTAGTGTTTATTTTATAATTTTATACATTTATTTATGTTGAAAATATCGTAAGAGTGTAGATAAATGTCAAATATATCGTTGTTGCTTCATTTGTAAACACATCAAGCATACTTTAAAACAAAACCACAATACTAGTCTCAGAAAGTAAATTATTGAAACAATTTTATGAGAAAAAAAGGTGTGAACACATTACAACAATGGGTTTCAATACAGAATCCACTCTTAAAGGCAACGCTTTCGGGGCATCGACTCTCTAGTCGGCTAATTAAGTTGTGGGACACCGGAAGAAATAGGAAACGAAAATCAGACATAGGAAAATCCAGCAACAATGTTTCTATTAAGGTAGCCCTAAATACCGGTTGGTTATAATTAAAATTACACTATTCAGAGGCCTGTGGAACATGTTATGCTTATCGGATTGTGTTGAAATTTGAAATATATACTATGGACCATGGGGAAAAAATTTCTGCAATAAAAAAAAAATTAGTACAAATTTTGACCACCAGGTAGCTTTCATCGAATGTTCTGCACGCAAATCCGCAAAACTTCTATATAAACTTCAGTCATAGCCAGAGATTCCTTTAGCGTGCTTATGTCATCGTTAATCATACCCTTACAAGAAAAAAAATCGAGCTTTGCCGGTAAAACTGTTTTATCAGAACGGCAGCAACCACTTGGCTGCTCTGCGTGAATATCGTCGTTTAAAGGATCTGCAAAAAAGCCCCACATCAAGGATTGATTTGAGGAACATGATCATGAAATTTGAAGTGACTCGAGATTTATATTCGAAAATCAGGTACTGTGTACATGTACTGTACATGTCATGTACATTGTACTGTGACTTTGGAGGCCTGTGTATATGGAAGGTGTCCCAAAATTCATGCAAGAAATAATTTTCATAAAAAACACAGATTTTTTAATAAATTGTAAATTTTTATTGATTTATAAAGAATACAGTAGAGGGTTATATATGGAATCGCATGTCATTTATAGGAACAGTTTTGCGGGAACATGCGGCATTCTACAGTTGAAATTTTGCATTGCCGTTCTCTAGTAATGCGGCTTTACTCCGTTGTTACAATGCTCAGTTTTCTGTTTCAAGGCGTAGTGGGTTGTAGACCTATTGGCATAAATTATTACACTTCAAAGTTCCCCAAGGAAAATTTCAATTGCATTAAATTGCATATCCTAGGTGCTCAATTCTTATTAACCATACGGGAAATTACACAGCCAGGACATTTCAAAATATTGCTAAACAATGGAAACACCTTGTTTTTTCATGTAGTTCTCCACTTTTAATAACCCTGGACTATCAGCTGTCTCATGGTCCTTTTTTCGTTGGCAACGCTTTATCACACAAAATGGCCCAAAATTCGAATCTTGAGTAAATTTTGGGACACCCTTTATATATGTT
This sequence comes from Trichonephila clavata, assembly GCA_019973975.1. NCBI lineage: Eukaryota > Metazoa > Arthropoda > Arachnida > Araneae > Nephilidae > Trichonephila > Trichonephila clavata. The sequence continues at coordinate 67,438 of BMAO01007454.1, read as the reverse complement.
TACTCAAATAATATAAGTAGAATAGATGCCTATATGTTGTAACTTATGTATATATTTGTATTATCAAAAGTATGGGGGGAAATTATTTTTTGCTGGATGAAATAACGACCATTTCTTAGAATGTACTTAATAAAACAAGCTTTTAGCAAGTTTGTTTCAGATACTATATATATGTTAGTTATATTACGGGTAGCTTAATAAAGGTAGTTGTTAAATAGATTTTAATTGTTGCTTTATCATTAGGCAGCTCTGGATTAAATTAAATAATTGCAGAAGAATGTTATAGATTACTGTAATCTGAAAAAGAAGTTCTTAAAATATGTTTCATTTATAAGTGCTGTATATAAAAGGTAAAAAATTTCTTACTGAAATAAAATTATTGAAGCTTTAAAGTATTTAAAGAAATCTGGTTACAATAAAGAATCAACAGGTACCAACATGATAGAAATCATCAATACAATGAGGAAGATCGCGTGCATAGTAAAATAAACACATCTTATGAATTGATATTTACGTATTCTTTTAAATATTTTTACTGTATAAAATACACACACAGGACGCAATGGACAAGCATAAATTTCGTTGTTCGTCCAAAACTAGGGTGAAATATGTTACTGTTTTCCTACAACTAGCCAAATGATTTCAATAGCAAAACGATTTAAGATCTCTAAATATAATGAAGAATACACAAGCGTAAAGTTTTTTCGACAGAGGGGAAAAAAAAAAAAAGAGAAATATTTGTGATGGAATGATTGTTCATTTTGACCTCTTTAAATATTATTTTTACTTTTGAAACTAATCTACTCTCACTGATTGGATATCAGCGTCCCATTCCCATGCAATACGGGGTCTAAGAATAATTTTGAACCACGATCGAGTGACACTTGAGGTGGGACCCACTCTTCAAACTTCTCCACCATGCCAAACGTGGGGATTCCCCCACCCCCTGATAATTTTAGCGTTCATTAGCTTTTCCATGCCGCAAATATGCAGTGGCATTCCAGACCATGATTTCTCGGCTGCTCCTCACAACGTGAAACAATATCATTATTGTAGAAAAACTATTATAAAGCCTTTAAAGAGACAAAACTAAATAATAAATGAGATATTTATTCTAAACCATGCATGATTTATATTATTAAAGATATATATGACTTCATTTAATGTAATAAATTTAATAAATCATCATGTGAAAAAAAAATAACTGCAATAACGCATCCTCTTTGCTATATTAACATTAATATAAATTGAAAACGAGATAACTACACAAGATATAAATCTCATTATTATTAAATTTTATAAAACCAGTAAGGGTAGATTTCTTTTGTTTTGAATAGATAAAATTAAAAAAAAAAGAATGTGAAGGAAAACAAATTTTTTTTTGGAGAAATGAATAAAAAATAACGCATTCAGTTTATGCAAAAAAAAAATAAATAAATAAATAAATAAAATAAAATAAAATAAACATTACCCATAAAGCTACAGAAATAGACGCAAGTAAATTGAACACCATTTATTAAAAATTATATTATAATTATCCCTATATAAGGATTAACGTGATGACTTCGATTAAAACCACACAATTTTGAAAAATGCAAAATTTGATATATTTTTTTTTATACTTAGTGTCAGTTGAACTGGAATATACATATAAAATTATTTTAAGAATATTACTAAAAAAAATATTCAAATGCAATTTTTTTGGCAAAAAAAAAAAAAAAAAGGAAGAAAAAACAACATATTTTTAAAGCATTCTCCTATTGTGAAAAATGCTAAGACTTTTGTAAGAGTCTAAACTAGGGTTTTTGAAATATATTAATTAGAAGTATATTTATTCATATCTTAATATATTAGAGTAGGAAAATTTTAACAAAAAATGCCGGTTATTGTTTCACAATTAATCGTAACTCTGAAAAAAATGTGAATTTTTCAAAAATCCTAACGTAGGTAGTCACCGTTATATAACAAAGAGATAGTTTCGCTAAGTAGAGTAGTTTTTTTTTTTTTTTGCTGTTGTGGGAGTTTAGATTATATTGACTGGACATGATTGCCTTTGTGTTCCTTTTTTTTCGTTTTTATCTGACTGACTCCCCTTTTTGTGTTTTGTGTGCTTCTGGACAAGTCATGAACGCTGCTTATCTATAAGTGTGCTCTGCACTAAGATTTTGGACTGTATTGAGAAGAAATATTGGAAAGCTCGTTGCCTAATAACCTGATGTTCAATGGTCAGGCATTTGATAAATAATAATTTTTTATATAATTTTAACATTGTTGTCAAGCAACATGATTGCATACTCTATTTTTTAAGTTACATAAAGAATATGTCATGCCTATTAAAATTGTCGGGAGAGGGCAGGTTTAAAACCAATATACAGAGAGTGGGCTTCTAAAAAAAGAATTTTTATAAACCACTACTCAAAGCAATAAATAAACAAATGAAAGATAAAGGAAAGATTTAAGAAATAAACATTAAATTTATCTAAAACAAATTAATTTTTCGCGGTACGGCATGGTTCACTTTAAACACATTGGCCAAAAATCATTTTTACATTGGCCCAATACTTCTAAAATACTTGGCAGAATTTTGAGTGACGTGTGCAGACACTAAGCTCATCCCAATTGTAAAAAGTTCACAGCCTTCTTTAGCGAAATTAAGTTATTAAGACGCATTATACGCCTCCACAGTGAGTTGCTGGTCAAGAGATTGTTTCCATGGCAACCATGCCCTATGCATCTCCTCCAGGTTTTATCTTGCACAGCCTACGCCTGTAGATTAAACTCTTTGCTATTGCTTGTAGGACTGAGTGTGACTCCATTTTAATCATGTTTTCATTAATAATTTTTAATTACTGCTCGTTTTAATTAGTACGGTTTGTCAGAAGGAAATTACGGAGATATGGAGAGCTTTATCGCGGAGAGGAGCCCCACACCAAAGAAAACATTAAAAATGACTAATTACTCGTCGAATAAACACTGATTATTTCATTTTATTCGTTGAGTTTTTTTTTTAAAAAATAATTAAAATCATAACTAGACAGGAATTTTTTTCTTTCAAATCGTTCGTCAAGAAACAGAAATTTTTTTTTGAACGAGGGTTATGGTCAAGTATAAAGGTGGTAATAAACAAATTATCTTTATTATTAATTGAGCGGTGAAATTGAAAACTTGGTATCGTTTCGAAGTGTTTTAATGAGTTTTTCAAAAGTAAATGTTTAATGGGAATTAACGCATGATATGGAGAGGCTGGCGTCAACTCAATTTAAAGTGATTGTTGTTAGTAATTAGTTTTGCGGCTTTGTTGTACGTCAGTGTTGTTGGAAATAAATATATATATTCAACTTTTTTAAGAAAAGTGGAATCTAAAAAATAAATAAATGGAATAAATTATGTTTTTTCCCTATTTTTTTCATTGTTTATAATATATTAAAATAAATATATTATGAATTCACTGCTCTTGTACAATTATACTTTTCAAACATGAATAATTCTGCTTAGAAGTAACTGCGTACAACTAAAACTATTTAAAAATTGAAAAGGAAAATTAAACAGAAATTCTATTCAACACAGGAATTCCTATATTAATACTTATGATGTCAATTATAATGACAATTTTTACTGGACAAAAATTTCCGATATAGCCCACTATAATCTTGTACAAGGGTTCAGTCCAAGAGCTAAGAATATAGAACTTATGTGATACTACTTTTTTTTGTAAATTGATGCTGATTTTAATGCTGCGAAAAAAATTATCTTTTTGTATTTTGGCAAACCTCTCTCTCTATATATGTATAGAAATAGGAGAAAAGCAACTCCCTCACTCGTCACGAAATCTCTGGAACTATTTGAGCTACAGAACTTAGAATTTAGTAAGCATGTTTCTTTTGTTGAATAGATACCCGCTAAGAACGGGTTTGGAGAAAATCTACTCTCAAGGGAGTTACGAGAGGTCAAGGGTGCTTGTAGGTGAAAAAATACCCTTTTTTAACTCTTAGTCATACAAACTGGAAATTTGGTAAAAACGTTTTTCTTTACTTTCTTTCTTTCTTTTTGAATAGAGATCCACAAAGAACGAGTTTTGTGGATTTCAGCTAGGAAGAGGAGGAGGAGGGGAGATATGAAGTTTTAATTACAAACACATTTTTGTTTAGAAATTCATATTTCTCTTTTTTAAACCAATATGCTACATTTGTAAGAATTGTTTTCTATACACTCGGAAACTTAATGCTTTGACTTAAATATCAATAACTTAAAAACAGTTTATAGTCATAAAACATCACGAAACAACCTGCAAAGCGGGGGTGGGGGATAACGAGGTACGCGCGCGCGCGCACACACACACACACATCCATAATAATATTACAAATAGTTATATATATATATATATACTCCATAATGATATATACAAATAGTTATAAACCTAAGTATAACTTGTCAAAACTGTAGGAAATATTAGCTGTATATGTGTGTGTTTACTGTTTTTTGTCCCTGACAATCGACAAAAATCAAAAGAATTCTTTTTTGGTTGCGTATATATATATATATACAAGTATAAAAGAATCAGTGGCGTACTTAGTAACTTTTCAAGGGTAAGCTCCAGGATCGAAAGTTCATTCTTCTCGTATCATACTCCATTACGCAACCAAACATATTCTCTTGATTTTGTTGATTTTTGGGAATAAAAAACAGTAAAAAATAAATTATTGAATGAATAATTAGCATTAATTAATAAAATTAATTTTTGATAACAAATATTTTTTTAAATTCTACGTACTATAAAGGTTATAATCAATCGGGGGAAAAAATCAAGGTCCCGGGGGGGGGGAGGGTTCCAGATCCGTGGAGCCTACCTTCTTGTGTGCGCCACTGAATAAAATACATGCATAGACTACTTCGGCAACCTTCTATTTCTTGGTGAACTGAGGTGGAACTTCTACACCAGAACTTTGAAAAAGGACCACCCACTTAATCTAAACATTGACGCTATTGAACTATCCGCCACCATCGGATTGCTGAATTTTCACACTTCTTTGGACGTTTCTGGTTACAAATATCTCGCAAAAGACAACTCTTAAAGTACTTATTTAAAAAGTATTAACCTGAGACCCTACAAGATGTTGGTGCACATCGTGTGTTCCAAGGTCGCTATGAGAAAAAAAAAAGAGCCTCGCCTCACTGTGCAGCAAATGAGCCGTGAATTTGCTTCCGTAGATCGCACACGTATCAGTAGACGACGAGAAAAGAATTCGAAACCCTTAGTTAGGCAACACAAAGTCTGAATGAAAAAACGAAATCATTCTTTCATTAAATTATCTAATGGCTTTAAAAAGGAAGGAATTCAGTTTCAGATACGAACGTTTGGATTCGTTTTGTTCTCTGATGTTTCGAATATTTCGTTGAAATGTTGGAATAAACTAAAGCTGAAATAATTTTATATTTTGGGTCACAGCGTTATACACGCGAGCTAGCAGCCGACGTTGTTTCGGTCTCGCGAATCATTTCCTTATTATAATATAGACCCGCCATACAGAAGAATGATATATTTGAAATTTATTGAGTTCAAATTTTATATTGTCGAAAATGTGATGCTCGAATGTTGTCCTCGTCAATTTACAGTAGTAAGAAATTACAATGTCAGTAACGAATAATGACCCCCCCCCGGCACTTCTAAATACCCCATTAATAACAAATCAAACTTTGTTACAAATTTTACGAGTACTAGCAGAAAGAATCCAAAGAGAAAAATAACATTTAAAAAATTTTTTCTCAGGTGAGTGACTGTTGGAGACAAACCTCGTAATTTTTTGCTTCAGTCAAGGGACAAGGATGACAATTGAACTTCCCAGCTAACCATACCACTTCCGGATGACTTTGAGCCTCCACAGATTTAATATGTACCAGCCCCTCAAAGTGCCTTCAGTGGCGCTAGCTATTGAAATGACAAGCCGGCCTTTAGTTCGTGACCAATACCACTTGGTTACAATGGCCTTAAAACTTTGTCCCCTGTATTAACACTTAGAAAACGGGAGAAGTGAATTTCTGTCTTCTATGGTTCATTTTCATTCGTTTTTTATTTTATTAATTTATAATTTTAATTATTAATAAATACTAAAAATTGAATACTTTATTATTTCATCTCTTTGTTTAATATAATTAAATTAAACAATAAATATGAGGAAATTCAGACTATATACTTTTAACTGCATATCTTCTCCAATGAGTTTCATTTATGTTGCGTTAGAACTATTGATGACTAACTTTGTGATTTAAACAATTGCGTGATATGGAAGACTTCTGAGATGATACGACACTCTCCTTACTTCCACACAGTGGCGCACACAAGGGGGGTGTCCTGGGGTCCACCCCCCAAAACCCTTGAGTTTTTCAATTGATGATAATCCTGTATATATATAACGTAAAATTTAATTAAGTACTTGTAATTAACAATTTGTTTTATTAATTAATGCTAATTATTAATTCAATAATTTATTTTTTAATATATTTGTTAACAAAATCGACAAAATCAGAAGAATTAATTGGTGTTTTCTTGAGGTATGATAGGAGTTGGGAGACTTTAGACCATGGACTCCCCCCTTGAAAAATATTTACGTGCCCTACTGATTCCACACTATTTGAGATACATTTTCATCTAAGGCTCGATTGTCCCATGCGATGGATTTTTGATGGTACAAGAGTTAGAACACATGGTCCAATTTGAACATGACTAGTCATGATGCGTGAGACGAAGGTTATTTGGCTACTACAACTTCTGAAATTTTCAAATAAGTTATGAAATAATCACTAAAGAAATTGTTTAATTCAAAACCGTTCCTCCAAGGAAATAGTTTATGCTCAGAATAACATTTTGCAAAAGATTCATATCAAGAAAGGACTACTTGAGCTCAAATGTCCTGATAATCAAATTCAAGGGTTATTGATTGCTTGACTGTACATTAAGAACATGTTTAGAACCCGCGTGAGAAATTATCTAATGACGCTGTAGTCAAATAGAATATTTGAGTTCTAAATGCAATAAATACGGTTCGGAGAAATCAGTAGAAATTTCTGTGCATTCATTGAATTCTTAGTAATGTGGCTTTAAAGTGAGTCATGTAGCCACGGCAGCTTAGTGGTCAGGATTATGGACCCGTGGCTGGCGTGCCATAAGTTGGAGCCGAGTAGTGGGTAGAGAGGCTGAGGCTCTTAAGATCTTTCGAGGCTCAAAGTGAGGTAGTTAGGAGAGGGGTGCCAGCTCAGGTGTTGTCTTCGTGACTTGATCCTGGTTCAAAATCGCGAGGTCCATCTCCAATAGTCTTTTGTGTTGCTTTGTAGTGTAAGCGCTCATTCATTTGAAAGGAGTCAACCTCGCCAGTTACACTTGTTTCAAAATTAGGAAAACTGTCCTCAATGGTTTTATAACTTGGAAACGTTTCTAACTAAATACCGAATGATCCTGTCAGATCAACATTGGAAAAAAATCGTTGTTTAGTACGTATAATATCTAAAATGTATAATTATTTTATTGGCATTAGAACACATGATATCCAAAAGAAAATAGATCAAATTTATCAATTAAAGTGAAAAATCATGTAAGATGCAAGTTTCTATTGAGAATATATTAAGTTTAGATTTCATTTACATGTATTATTTATCATATGATATAGAACAGTGATTCCCAAAGTGGTCTACATCGACCACCAGGGGTCTATGAGGATTTGCAAGGGGTCCACGTCAGTGAAAAAAATAATTTAGGGAACTATGAAGTGCAAATGGGGGTCTATGACAGTGGCTCTCATTAAACAAGATCGTGACTTTAATTTTAAAAAGAAAATGTAATCAAGTGGAAACCAGATTTTATGCCTATTCAAAAGATTTATTTACTAAATTTAATGGGGCTAATTTGCAGTTATATTTTATTAAAACAAGCATATATTTTACCAAATCAAGAACCTCATTTCACTGTTTTTCTTGCCACAATTAAGCTAAAGGAGTATAATATTGGGCGTCGCGAATTTTCCCAGTTTCTCATTTTGTCACAGACAATCCGCAAGGAAGATGACGTTTTAACCTATTCAACATTTAAATGCTCTCTATTCAGATTTTGAAATAAGGTTTGACTATTCTTTGATTATGGTAATACCAATGAAGACAATGCATCATATGATCACATTGAAGAAAATAAATCATATTTCAGGAGGAACTGATTGGAATTGTCACTAACAAATGAATTAAAATTAAGTTTAAAAAGGAATCTCAGAAATTTTTTAGTGTTAAAAAGACACACCTGTTATTTACCCTGAATTATGGAATAAAGGAAATTTAGGGTTAAACTCGACAAGATTGATGTCAAATGGGAAAATTTGTTATGAAAGGGTCAGATTCATCCTCACCATTAAAAGTATTTTTGTTTGTTGCTCAGTTGTTTTATGTAAAAGTTATTTTATGAATTATTGAATTTTAATTTAAAATTAATTATCATGTGTTTCTTAAATTTTAAACACTATAAATCACTACAGTTAAAAATTGTAATCTTTTACAGTAAATAGTTTTATTCAAGCTGTCAAAAAGATATTTAAATTGATTAAAGTACAAAAACTTTATATGAGGTAAGCAGGGGTCTACCCAAAGGCGAAAGTATAACAAAGGGTCTATGAGACAAAAAAGTTTGGGAACCTCTGATTTAGAAGAACAGTTAGTACAGATTATCAGCTCATCTGCTACCTTTTCCATTTGGACTACAGTTTTAAAAATGAGGCTTATCACTAATAAACTCTGAGAAGTTCTACATATATATATATATTTAGAACGACATCACAATTTACATTAAAAAAAGAAGGCTGCTACGCTTTATTATAAGAATTATATGTAGTAAAATTTCAGTTTTGATGAGAAAATACTCCACCACCAGCACAAAAACTCCTTTAGAAGTATATGAATTCTAGTTCTCATTCTTAGAAACACACTCATCATCATGTGTTCCGCTTTACTAAACACGATAGAATATATTTTCAATCACGTGAGCCTTAATATGTTTTATCAAGAAAATTTTTTTCCAATAACTAACTTTATGAACTAAGTAGAATTTTCACGATACGTGTGATATTTACATAAATAAAACAATATTTATTTTATCCACTCCATCGATTGCCTTACATTCACTTTACTTTTAGTTAAATTAATTTCGTATCTATCGATATAACTTCTAAAACCAAACTTGTACACGAACCAAACGAGACCAAATCTCCTCATACCAACTTGTTACGCATAATTGGATCCAATACAAATGGTACTTAATTACTGTCGCTTTTCTGTCTGCCGATATTTCAAAAATTTAACAGAGAATGAGTGAGTGAGAGTTTTCTTTTCTTTCAAATTCTTTTCCTTCCCCAACGAAATCCCAGTGACTGGCTGCTGCTCATTTTCAATTTTCTTGAGCGAAGAAGACGATCCTTTTCCTGTATCGATCGCTTTTGCACTCAGACCGCATTCCTGTCAGTTGATTAGTATGCGCTGTCAAAGAGCCAAAAGAGACTGACAAGCCGTTTCCCCTTTAAATGCTAATAATTAAGTCCCCTCAATACATTTCTCTGCGTACATCCGGATTTTAAAAGGGTAGAATACCGGCACCGTAATTACTGGGTTTCTGATGGTACAGTCCTTAATTTTAAACGGCCAAGTAGTGATTAAAGTTTGGTGTCACTACCGCCCCCGAGCTCGTTGTCTATACCCCCACCAAGTATAAATTGGCTGCTGACCGCATCGGATAAATCAAAGGCTGAGACTTCGTTCGCATTCTATTTTCGATCTGTCGCAGAAATTCGCATTTAAATTGCTGTTTGTGCTGCTTGCTGGGGGTGGTCGGTCGGGGAGGGAGGGTGGACGCTGTGTGAAAGGGATGTTACAGTTGCAGTGATCGGTGCGTTGGTGTGTTCTACTTCGATTTGGATGGGTGCCATGAATAGGCATGTGACAAGAGATATCGAGGTGATTGGTTGGTGATTCTGAGTTTTGAATCGGGAGTGGTTGGTGAACTGAGTTTTATGAGGACATGAGGAAATTGGAGTAAAATGAAGTGGTCAGGGTTGCTTGAGGCAAGATCAATAATCATAGGTTATATGAAAGGGATATTATTTTCAATTCACATGATCATAATTCGGTAGCTCTGCAAATTCAGAGCTCAATTGGTCTATGAGATCAATAAAAACCTGACTTTAGACTGGATATTAATATGAAATGAAATGATCCTGATTGATAGATGAAGGGAAGATGATGATTTCATGATTGATGATTCATTTTCATCCATTGATTTTCCTAATTAAATGTATTGTGGAGGGAGTGAGAATTAGATTAACCTCACACTATAGAGCAACACGAGGGCTATTGGCTACGAATCTCGGAATTTTGAACCTCGGTTATAAGTGAAGAGAACAACACCTTAACTGGCCCTCTCCCCTCTCCAAACTAGCACAACGTGCCAACGGGGGGGGGGACGTGGAACCTCTACAGATTTAATACGCATCAGCCCGATGGATCTTCAGTGGTAATAGGGCTGGAATGAGTGGTGTTATGTGCAACCCCAAAGCCCCCGAAATGCGGAGGAGCCCTGGGATTCTAGGGGGCCCAAAGCCTGAATGACTCCAAGTACGTATTTGGGTTTGGGGCCCAAAACCTGACTTTTCAGGGAGCTCTTATATTCTCTGTTACGCCCCTGGCTCGAACTCATGATACACGGGCCACTAGGCTACCACGGCCTGTTATGCATGAAAGATGTACGAAAAAATACAGATGGTCATAGAGTTAGCGATAGTCTAATGATGAGGGCCGCATGATGCACAGTGCACAGTGGGCATATTATTCGTATGGAATCGGGGATTTGAATTTTGGTTCTTCCAAAAACGGTAGTACAGACTGATGGAGGTTTACATCGAATTTAAATTGATTAACTTTATTGTTATGCTAGTGTGCAGACACAGAGACAACAGTTTTGATGTCGTCCTCACATTAATCAAATGTTCTTTATTTATGCAGCCTAAAGTCCAAAGTCTTTGCGTACTGATCTATTGATTGTTTATAATGTTAAAAAAAACTCAAAGACATTTGTGCTGATGTTCTTGGTAATTTTGATCCACAGGCAAGAAACAGATCGTATCCAAACTTCCATCCCATTTTCAAATTTCCAGATAATTTTCAAAGGGCGTTCACGCCACAGGTAGGAGGTTGAAACTCAACTCCCTCGCTCAATCTTACTAATAAGATTTAGAGCTGATGCTTTTTTAAAAATTTCTAATGGGGTTGTGGTTTGGTATTTTACCATTGCAGACCTAGTGCATTCTCCGGAAGATAGTTTCTCTCCTTAGTGCGGCACCACATAGGTTGTATATAATCGACATAAATGATTTTGACACCCAGTTTCCTCCCCAGAGGGACGCCCCTGATCTGTGACGATGCGAAACCATTCTTAGGAATGTACTTTTGCCGAAAGCACCCAAGCCAAACAGCACTCAAGGGATCTTTTACATGCCGCATAATCATACGACATGGACTCTGTCGATTTTTTGCATCATGGAAATCCCACGACTTCGTCCGGGGTCGAACCCACAAACTTGGGCGTACAAGACCAGCGCTAAATCAACTAAGACACCCAGTCGGGTTTTTATAGGCTAAGGTATATGTATCAATACATAATTATATACATATATTATAATATATGTTACACATATACACACTGATATGTGTGTGTAACATACTCCAAAATAAATTAAGTTTGTAATTAAGTAGAAACATGTAGATTTTGTTTTAAAATTATTGGAATCTAATTGTTACATAATTTATTATTCAGTAAATTATTCATTCATTTATTCCTATCATTATACAATTTGTAACTTTAAAGTAAAACTTTGTTCAAATAGTTTTAAGTATTTTAAACAGTTTGTAAATAAACGGTTTTGAGAAAAATTAAATCAGCAGTATGATTTTCAGAGAAAAGAACTCTTAAGTATTTGAGGAATAAGTTCTCTTTAAATAAAATCAAAGAATTATTTGTTATACGGCTTTCGAATTTTGCATTGATATAAAGCGAAATTATTACTAATAACCAAAAATGTATAAATTTTTTCTAAAACATTCGATTACAAGAAAAATTACAAACAAGTCTTTTTTAATTGTCTCAATTTTAGGCAGCTGATAGCGAGTGGTCATTATCGTTAGCACGTTGCTGACGTTGTTTTAATTGATTGAAAAGTTGTGTCTTGGTGTCATTTAAGATCCGTCATATAGATAGTTTAAAGCGCGGTAAATTTGTCGAGGCTTTAATTTTGTTAGTATGGTATGCAGTGGAGTAGCTAGGTATCCAAGGGGTGCAGAACAAAATTGAGGGCCCCAGCTTGGTTGGATTTTATCTAGTAAAAAAAGTAAAAATATATGAAAATTTCAAATATACAAAAAGCTACAATTTTTATTTATTATCTTCTTTTTCTTGGCGTTTTTTGCGCTTAAACGCACCACTGGATTTCTTTTTTTTATCCAAATTTTAGTTATATAATTTAACCAATACAATTCGTGTGTGCTGGAGTACTTACTGACGTTATCAGGAATGATAAATGTAATTCTGCGCTACAAAACGTCGTTTGGGAATACCTAATATTATTCGGGAGGATCGAACTTACATCCACAAGAGGGCTTAGAGTTACAAAATTGTCCAACGAAATGGATAGGAAATGATGCAAAAAATATGCATGAACAAGAGAATTCTTTACAATATTATTATAGTTATTTTTAAAAAAAACATCTCTGCGTGTAAAAGAGTTGAGGAGGGCGGGGGACAAAACTACACCAGTGTATCGCAAATACGGCCAAGATTGCGAAATATTGAAACAGGAAACTAGCTTATATTATGAATCATATTGTTGCTAAAAATAGAATGTAACTAGAAAAGAATTACTTCTTCTGTAGGTTTCATGGAACTTGAAGTTTATTTTCCAGTAACAGTTTATAGAAAAATGAAAAAAAATTGAAAATAACAAGCCTTTCAATAACATCGCAAATTTGGCTTCTTGATGATCAGGGTCCAAGGGCCCCCCTGAGCTTGAGGGGCTCAGTGCCGCCTAGCCCATTGGTAGCTGATGGTATGGAAGCTTGGAGAAAGAGGTGCCAGCTTAGCTCTAAATTACGAGCCTCAGAGCCACTGAAGATCGCCCCCTTAGATGGGATGATGCACGTTCAATCTATCGAGGCTCAATATTCCTCTGTTGACGTGGTACGGTAATTTGGAGAGGGGGCGTTGTAGCTCAGGTGCCTCCCACGCCACTTGATGGACGTTAAAATTAACTTGGTCCGTCACCCCTATCCATCATGTGTTGCTTTCTATAGTACGATGTTGATAAGCACTCTAAACTAAACTCAGTGGTGAAAGAGCCCATGAGGGCCTCTATGCCCATTTTAGTTTTCATGATATTGTGCCCTGAGGTGCATGAGCAGACGTTGCAGTTAGGTGGTAAGTCTAACGTGAATCCTCCAGTGTTTTCCCAAGCAAGCTTGGAAGTTATTTATCGACCCACTGAAGGGATGAAAGGCTGCGTTGGCCTTGCCCAGCCCGGGGTTTGAACCTCGGACCTTTGTTTAAGCGCAATACGCTACCCTCAGCCATTTGGCTTTCAATAAAAACTCACTTACTTAAAATTACGAGGTCAGTCACCAAGAGCCCTCCTTTATGTTTTAAATTGTGACATAAATAAACACACGCACTGTCCATCATTGAATCAGTCTCAATTCAAATCTTGTTGGTTTATAGACATACATATTTAAGAAGGGAAAAAAATCCTTTCCAATTGGAAAAAAGCTCTTAATAGCAAAGTTTTTGAAATTCCTATCAATGCCTCATTTTCTATTTTTTATAATGTTTTTGCTTTTGTCTATGTATTATTTTAACGGAAGCAAAAATAACTTTTTTAAGAAGCATTGAGCAATTTGTTTTTGTTCGAAAATAAATTTATTTTTCTCGTTTTGAAACAGTTGTTAAAAAGTTTTCTCTCAGAACTAATTTATTCAAATACCTATTAATTGGATAAATTATTAAAAGAAGGAACTCGAAAGAATGATTGTAACACATTCTTCTAGTAGGACTCTTAGAAAAATCAGACAAATCAAGAGTTTAGCTAATCATAAAAAAAATCTTTAAATTAATTTCCTGAAGAGTTTCGAATTTATTTTAAAAATAAATAAATCAGAAATTACATATTTCTTTGCACGTTTTTAGCAAAATTCTGTTCAGAAAACTGGCAACGTGTTCGAGTGTAAATGTTAAGCAAATCCCGTGAGCTTAAATAATTAGTTATCCTTAAACCTATATTTTGTAACAGTTTTATAATAAAAGATTTTTTTGAAACCCACTAGGGCTGTAATTAATAATTTTTTAATTAATCTTCAAGCAAGAATTTAGTATTTAATGACCGAATTAATTACATTGCCATCCGGCTAAGGCCCGTCATTTCGAAAATGAATTATTTTTACCTCGTGTTAACAATTTACAAAGATGCTGACAGACTGGTTTTTCCTTGATGACACTCAGGGGCTCTTAATTTATTATTTTTCTGTAACAAATTGATAATTCATCCTTTATTTTTTGTTCATCAGAAAAACATCTGTTTGTGTACATTTCTGAATTTGCAATATTGCTGACATGCTACAATGAAATATAATATTCTATAGGTAGATATGAAATATTATATTCCATAGGTCAAGTAGGTTGCTTCATTAAGTGAAATTTATTTAGAATATCAATCAATATGCTAATGAATGGGATGATACATTAAGCACATGAGATGCTAATTAAAATTGCCAGATGTTCTAAATCACAATATGTATATTTTTTTCTTTTTCGTGATACCCAAATCTCACTTCAATTGTTTCTAGAGTTTTGGCAATAATCGGTCCTTGAACGCCACACATTTTGACGTTGTGTTCACGTGAGAAGTGAGATGCCTCCTCAGATGTCGCCTTCGTCATTCAGCTGTGGTTAAAAGTTACAAGATACGTTTGTTGGGATTGGAGAACCATTATGTAAGGTCAAAATTAGACGATCGGGCGCGTACAATAAATGAAAATAAAATTTTCAGGAATAAGTAACAAAAATGAAACATTTATTTAATTAGTAATTATTTCTGGTGCTTACATATTATATTGTCGACAAATTTCGCCAAACGTAAAGTTATCACCAATTTAAAAAATATAGCCACACACAAATGCTGTTATCCTTATTATAACGATGTTTGTGAACATGCGCGAACAGCTTCCGCTATTTTCTATATATATAACACAACATTTGGTGGACTTGGCTGACAGCATTTAATACTTAAGAACTATATTTTTTTATAAACTTTAAAATTGATTTTCTGATTTTAAAGGGAATCTGTTTTCACAATAGATTTTAGTTCGTACATATTATTCGCCGACATATTCACCAAAATAGAAATCGTCGCCAAATGTAGTGATATACAGCAAACAATGATAAATTGCACCCACGCATATTTGAATATAATAATCTTATTTACACAAGAGGGCTTATTTTTTTCTCATATCTTTTTAAGGAAACTGATGAAAATTTGGGACCTACTTTATGAGTATGTAGGGGTATTTCCAATGTGTTAAGGGATCAATCCTTGAAAGAGTCTACTGATAACGCAATATGTCTATGTATTTAAAAACAGACAAACGTCACCTGAATTAGTGTAGTTCGACATTTCATTTTCTTAAAAATTAACTACCATTTTGTAAGAAAATGCAATTTAAGCAGTGCAGTATAATAGCAATATTATTTAAATTTTGCTATTAAACTCAAAACAAACATTGATGCAATTTCTAGAGCCTTCCATTCTTCCGATGTGTAGTTCTCAGGGCCGAAAAAGAGTTAAAAAAAGAGTTATACTCACAGTGACTTGTCATTTATCATGTATATTCTTATTTTGTTCCAAGGGATGCTTGCTTTTTGTTATGTGTAGGCTCGTCAGCAAAAATTACTTCATTTACTGCCAACAACAACGATGTTCGTTGTAATTTTCTATAAGCAGAAAATTCAGTTTAAGTGTAGAATGGGGGGGGGGGGCTTTTTGGTGAGGTCAATTTCTTTTGGCGACCAAAATCGATCGCAAGTTACTTCACTTAGCGATAGGTGTCTGGAAGTTAGAATGAATTCGTTATCTCACCATGATATCTATATAAAAATTGCCAAAACCAAAGCCCCTATACTACACTTATGCCGAAAATTCAAATAAAAAACCATTTTCAAAGTTAAAATGTTATATAAGACCTCATAATGATTAAAAAAGAGCCATAGTATGTGTAATATTTTTCTTTATTCCGAGGTTTCATATTGTTCGATTCCAAATAAACATTGCAAAATTTACTTCCGTGATTTTACTAACAACCCAAAACCGCATAACATATAAAACTATTGGGGAATAATATAAAATCAAACGATAACATTACATGCAGCAATCGATTGAATACAAATAAATCCATGCAAAAATTGTCGTTGCCACGTTGCCAAACGGAAATAATTACCGTAAAGTCCGGCGCACTTTTAACACCAGAAATAAGATCGAAATTTACGGGTGAGCGTTATACGCCGGGTATAAAAATGAGAGCTTTAAAAACAAAGAAAGATGAGCACAGAAAAAAAAAATTGGAACTTTATATATTGAAATACTGTTTATTTCAAAGCCTTATTCTGATCCAAATACTGTTTATTCCAAAGTCATACCTTCTGAGCTCAAAGGGTTGTAGTTTTGGAACTATGCTATTTTTTCTAAAACTGGGAATAATACTTGGAATAAATGACTTCAAAACATAAGACCATTGCTCTTGGACATTTCTGGTTTCTTCATTCTGGGGAGGCGCGTTATACGGCGAAAATACTTAAACATTCGAAATTGCAGCTCGAAAGTATTGGTGCGCTTTATACGGCGGTGCGTGTTATAGGACGGATTCTACGGCAGTGGCGCACACCCTAAAGCCCTCGAGTTTTTTTCGATTGAGGATAATCCTATATATATATATATATATATATATATAACGTAAAATTTAATCAAGTGCATGTGATTAACAATTTATTTTATTAATTAATGCTAATTATTAATTAAATAATTTATTTTTTACTGTTTTTTGTTAACAAATTCGCCAAAATTTAGAAGAATCAATTGGTGTTGTCTTGAAGTGTGATACGAGTTGGAGGACTTTCGACCATGGAGCCCCCTCCCCTGAAAATTTTTTATGTGCGTTACTGTTCTACAGTACTTCTTTAACTGTTTGAGTTTTTTTTCCATCGGATAGGGAAGATGCGCTTAAAATTCCCTTTCGTACTAGGAATCTGTGGCAAGAACTGTAACATATCTACTTTAAATTAAAATAAAAGCATTAACAAGACTTATGTTCACTCAAAAATATATGTATTTTAAAAAAATTATACATTCAATGAATTCTTATCCGAAACCTTCTCAAGCCTATTACATAAAAATATTTTTTCCAGATTTATTAATACTTAAGGTGAATTTAAGATTTCTTATTCTATTAAATTTCAATAGTAATATATTACATTAAGGTGTAATCCTATACCATTAGTATTATATAGAAACACAGTGCCCACATGTACTCTTTTATAATTGTAATACCAAAAGAAATGAAAAATGCATAAGTTAATGATGCTCATTTTCTTCATTTCTAATGAACATGAAGGTGGTTTCCCCATTTTATTATATTTTCTTGCGTATTTTAGCTTATTTTATCTATTGTATAATTCTATTTTTTTATACACATGCATACAACTTCCCGAATTTATCATGAAACTTAGAACTGTAACAATCCTCTTAATTTATTTCAAATTCTACAATTATTTCTATCCCGTTTATTATATCATACCATAGGTAGAGCCGAGTTATTACAAAATTCATATTTATTCCTTTAAAAATTATTATTAAAACCCATATTTCATTTGAAGTTTCAGAATTCGAGTTTTAAAATAAATCCTTAACTCTACTCGAATAATCTGAATTCATGTTCTAAAATTAATGCTATGATCCACATTAAAAGGCAAATCAAGATCCTTTACTTTCAAAGCAGATGAATTCTTCGAAATATACTTTAAATCACAGTTAAAAAACGAACTTTTCATAATAAAGGATCATAAACAAAATTAACAAATCAAGTTAATATGAACACAATTTTTATTTGAGAAATAATTAGTGCATTAAATGAATATTTAAATTATATAATAATTATTTGTTATCTTGAAATAAGGATAAAATATACATAAAAAAAAGACACATGTAGATTATTATTCCTTACATCTCCGAAAATAGTTTCAAAATTGGTGGTAAAAATAGTTGGGAGAAAAAGCAATAGATGGCAGTAGTAGATCTATTTTTCACAGTGGATGTTTAAGCGGTATTTTTCAAATGTCCGTTTGATGTGCGTTTATTCTTAAAAAAGTATTACGAAAAGTACGTTAAAAATTTTGATTGATAAAATCCTACACACTTAATTCTTTGTAAAGAAATCAATGGAATCAGCATGAAACAGAAATGGATTTATTTCATTAACTGTATCAAATATTACATGTTTTTTTAGCAGTTATCAATAAATTCTAGAAATAGTTTTTGTAGACAACAAGAAAGAAACAGCTAAATGTGAAATAATCATTTAAAATTATCACTCATTTATCAAAAAGAATAAATAAGTAAAAGAATACACCATATTTTCTTTCTGTATTGTTTAGTATTTTTAAAAAATTATATTTTAACACAATTCTAATGAAATTCCTTAAGAAACTAATGAAATCTTTTAGCTTTATCACTAAGCAATCTTCAGTTTTCACCTGTAACTATTGAGAGAGATATAAATGAATTAAAACTCATTCTCTCTTTCAAGATTTTTACCTCGTATGCTACATGCATAAAATAAAATTTTAAACAATTACTTGTTAAATATATTTGAAAAGAATAATAGGAAAAAGTGATACCAAAATTAAATATGAATACTTCACTCAAAGCACACTAATAATTATAATACATAAAAAGAAAAAGTTAGTACTTAAATTACAAAATGCAGAACACATATTTGATGGATATGAAATCTGAAGTAAAATTTACTGTTTGTCCTTGCAACTTGAATAAGACCTTGATATCCGAAATAAGAATTAAATCTTATCTTGAATACGAGTGTTAAAATCTTAATCTTCTAGGTACATGAGACATACATACACAATTAATAATACTATAATATATTGCATATAGTTTTAAGAAAAGGAAAATAAATTCTAATTAGATATCGCTTAAAACAATGATAATGGATATTATAATAATTATAATTATATGTTACTAAAGATAACTATGTTACTAAAGATCCATACTAATTCAAGGCCAGTATGGATGGATCATTGGTTTGAGACTTGTAATCTTAAATTGATTCGAAAGAAAACATTTTGGATAAAATTCTGTGAGGGGGAAGTACTTCCGTTCGAAATAAAACATTTCTATGTTAAACAAGATTGAATAAATTAAAATAAATTAACAAGAAGCTCTACCTCTCTTTTTATAAAAAGCAGTACTAAAAGCTCTCTATTTATAAAAAGTGGAAATTTGGTTTATTATCTTAATTTTCTTCAGACTGCTTAGGAATATATTGAAACTTATATTTTTTAATTTAAATCCACTTTTATCTCAAGAGCAGTAAAATAAATTTTCTGACTCTTAAACGGACATTTTAATCACTGTCTTGCGTCTAATGTATTCCTTAGACGCAATTCGATCCCATTGTTTTTTAATATAGTTTATACATATAGATTTTTTCAGCTGCTATTTTTGATTTAAAAATTGGAATGAAACAAATATTGTTAATTTATGCTCATTTCTAATTCTTAAATCTCATTCTTTTTTATTTCAGTGGAACAAAATGTCTCTGATTTTAATTTCGAAGGGGGGGGGATTGGGAGAAGTGGTATAAATATATAAAAATTATACGAGTATTATTTAAAAAATTGGTAATCATAGAAGCTAATTTATTTTTAAATAAAAATTACATTCAGGTTTGCATTAATACCGCTTGTAAACTGTAATAGTGACTATACCTATGTGTCTGAAGTGAAGTTGATTTCGGTTACTGACTGTCCATACGCCTTTTGTCACGGAATGATATCAATGACGTGGTGTGGAAGTTAGGAAAGTGGGGTCCTAAGATCAGGTGTCATCCTCGTCTCTTGATCATGGTTCAATATTACGAGGTCCATCGCCTATAGCCCTCGTGTTGCCTTAGCGTACAACGTTAAGAAACACACTCAAATGAATGAATTACACATTAGAATAGCACTGTTCTCCGAGCCAAATCGTACTCTCATCTGTATGGTGCTCAAAGCTGCGGCTAACGACAGACGTAAAATTAACACCATTCCACGATGAATTTCGTGGACCTTGATCTGACACCGTCGATCAGATCAGCAGCGCACACATGAATTTTTCAAAGGGGGAGGGGTCCAGGGTCGAAAGTCCACTGTTCTCGTATCATGTTTCATTACGCCGCTCAACATTTCCTTTTGATTTTGTCAATTTTCGGGAATAAAAAGCAGTAAAAAATTAAATATTGAATGAATAATGAGCATTAATTAATAAAAATTATTTATTAATAAAAATACATAATTAAATTTTACGTACTAAATACATAGGATTATAATCAATCGAGAAAGAAATCAAGGGCTCTGGAGAGGTTCGGATTCGAGGACCCCCCCCCCCCCCTGTGGACGTCACTGTGGATCAGGTGCATCACATACAACAGCAACAACAACACATTGCTTGATTACAAAATGTGTTCTGATTCTAAATCTCAATGCATTGAAATATGTCATAAAGGTTCTTAGTTGTAGTTATAATATTGATATGTGGGAGTTCTTGGTCGGCTAAATTGTATTCTAAACCTAATTTTGAAAAAAAAGAAGGTTAATGAACACAGAGTTATCTTTCGTAATGATGAAATTACTTCTCTAAGCTTATCGAATACTGTTTATATTTAAATCTGCAATAAAACTGGGTTTGTTGTTTGTCAACAAACAGATAGTTTACTATGCAGTGAACTTTTTTTTTTAAAATGAAAAGGAGTCTTCATATGTATTTTCATTGCATGTTTAGGGAAGGATTGAATTAGGAGGGGATTATTTTAGAGAGATGTGTTCAGTGCAAACTTTATATTTTCGATGTATTTTTTTTTTCACACTTTGAAATATGTGTGTGATTTAAGAACTTTTGTGGAAGTCTTAGGGGATTAATTCATTTACAATTCTCATAATTCATCTGTATCTTAAATATTTGAGACACAGTATATAGATTGATTTGAGGATCTTTTATAGAAACTTTTGTAGATCTAATGAAAGGGGTGCCAAGTAGCGTGGAGAGGAAAGGGTACGTACGCTCAGATGCTATCCGCACTTGATGCACTTGACCCTGGTTCAAAATTACGAGCTCGTCGCCAATAGCCCTCATTTTGCTCTGTAGTGCGGCCCTAATAAACGCTTACTCCCACTGATGAAAAGTGAATGAAACAAAACGTGAATAAAGTGATAAGGATTAGTACAAACATTCATTTTAGATAAACAATCAAGATCCTTACGTAATTTTTGCATCAACATTTCGTCTGTAGTTCTTGAATAATGTGTACCAGTTTGAAATCTATGAATAATACTTACAGCATCACACATTTGTTTTCAGGAGTATTAGTGGAGGAGGGAAGGAAATTTCAAAAAGATGAGAGTGAGAGAACAATTATTATAGCTTTTAAATCTTCCCATGTGAAACACATGAATTGTTATAGTTTAGATCTTCCCATATGCAGCAGTTCGAATTCTATCAACCATACTTACATAACCTTCGATGTATTTCAAGAGTCTTAGGGGAGGAGGGAACGGGGTTTCAGAAGGATGAGAGAGAGAGAGCAGTCGTTATAGTTTGGATCTCTCTTCCCATAAAAACCCCTCCTACTTTTTTTTTAGTTACCTGACGCTAATTGAATGGATGAATTGCGAAATTTCCTCTGGTAATTCCAAAAAACCGAACGATGCCAGACAGAGGGGGAAAAAAACCGAAACCTGCCCACAAGTTTCAATGATTAGAGCACACAGGTGTTTATGCATGCACTCTTGTTTAAATTACAGGCCAACTCGTTGATCTCTGCGACTGGCCTTGATATCAATCACTTCTGTCTTTGCTAGCGGAACAAAAAAATGTCGATGATATGTAATCAAAAGTAATCCATCATACTTGCGCAGTAATCTTCTCATTATCATAGTATGCCCGGCCTGTGTTCGGGGCACTATCAAAGGAAGAAGTTGATACAGTGTTGCAAGTTGTATTTGCTTTTCTCCTTTTCCGAGAAGGACAATCGTATCCGTTGTCAGCATTCTACAGCAGTGCCCAGTGTTTTGCTGCCTCATTGTTGTCTTATCGGATGGAAAATTTGCCGATTCATCACGGGAAATTGGTATGTAGCATTTTACAATCACGCTCTAGACACTCAATGTCGAAGGCGGTTAAAATGTATTTAATTCCGAGAAGTTCATTGGCTGGAAAGAGACTAGATGGCTATTCAACCAGTGAGTCTCGGATGCACAAAATTCATGGTAAATTATAATTATGTTAATTGCACGGTGTTACATCACTGAAATCTTATTAATATGCATCGATGCCAAGGCTTCATAGCTCTCTATCCTGGTTAAGTCTGCAGTTTGATTGATTTTGACAAATATGACAGGCATGACGAATAATTTAAGTCGTGGGAAAGACGAGATTGAATGAGATTTTACACACCAGTAAGCAGAGGTTTTTACTTACTTGTTATAAAATAAATAGTTATTTGTTTATTGTGATATATGTCTCTGATTTTTACTATTCAGCTGAAGCGTGTAATCAGAATGCCAATCATTAAAAAGCATTACTAGGTTTATTTTTGGTTATGTGGGGGAAGCCATTGACAGCTGTGGCTCTTAAACTGTGCTTTGCGGACCCTCTCCAACGCCATTTCATGGGCTCCACAAAAGTCTCTTATTTAATATTAATATTTCCTTCTTTCACAGAATCTGAAAGGTTTCTTTGAAAAACCGAAGTATGTGCTCTCTTAGATTAGATCACTCAATTGCTCCCACACACAAAATATTCTAGTGGGGGGGGCCTGAAGTCCACAATTTTCATATCATGCTCTAATACGTCGACCAACATATTATTTTGATTTCATCGATTTTCGGGAACAAAAACGGTAAAAAATTAATTATTAATTAAATAAATTACAAATACTTAATTAAATTTTATGTACTATATAATCTATCGAGAAAAAAATCAACGGCTTTGAGGGTTTGGATCTGGGGACCGACCCTCAGTGGCCCACACTCCTTGTGTGCGGCACCCAATGGAAAAACTCTGCTAGAACATGCATTTCCAGCAAGAATATTAATTCAGTTTTTTCAATGTTGTAACCACATAGACCAGTGCTTCTCAAACTTTCAATGTTTGCAATCCAATTTCCAATCATAATTTTCATCGCGTCTCCCTCCCCCCATACAATAACAATGTATAGAATTCAATAATATTGTCACTTTAATGCTAAAGCTACAATACGACTTTAATTATAAACCGTACAAATTATCAAGATATTAAATTTTGTATATGACAAGAGGCCATGGGTATAAATTACATAGCTCATAACTTAGTATTGATGAATTAATGATGAAATATATTGTGCAGTACTGATCTATTTATAAGGATATTATATCAGTGTAAATATGTATTTATTTATTATTATCTCAGAATGTATTTTCTTCTGCTTCCTGTCAGTAAATTAATATTTTTTAAAAATTTTATTTTTGACTTTTTGATATGCTTGCACCACTTCTGGTAGGATTATGCCTCCCCCATAGGGAACGCCCCCTACAGTTTGAGAAACGCTGACATAGTTATTACTAGATATATTTATAAAAGTAGAAATATTTTCAAAAAGTAGTAGAAACATATGTGCGAAGATTAAAAACTGAATTCATAACACGCCAGTACAATAATGATAGCCTCCATCTGGATTTCCTAAGTGAATTTTTAAACATAAAAATAAGCACAGAACCGTCTGGAAAGCGTAGAAACGTTATTTCTTTACATGAAATTAGTGTGTGTGTGTGTTTTGTAATATTTTTATAATAATAGATGCTTACCGTTTTTAAATGTAAAAAAGAAGTATTAAAAAAGCATATAAGTAGCAGAGGCAGTCTTAGTATTATTGAGGAACCTTTCAATCCCTCAGACATGTGTTGGGAGTCAGGGCAAAGTAATTCAAAATCTTGGAGGTCCGCGATGTCAGGCTGATACACAAAGGGTGTGGGTGATCGAAAGTTTTAGGTCTTCTGATTTACATTGTGGAAATGGACAGTGGAAATGTTGCATTTCAAAAAATTCTAGGTAAGATAAAAATAAAAAATTAGTTACGGTAGGTAAAAAAATTGGAAGATTATTCTTCTGATTTTATTTGATTCCCTTTCGATAAAATGTATGATTTCTTTGCTTTGGTTTTTGTAAAAAGAAAGGGGTGGGGGAGAGAAGTAAAAAACGTTCGATTGTATATTTAAAAAAAAATGTATTGCCGCTTATATATCAAAAGGAGAAATATTCTGTAAAAGAAAAATCTAATTAAATCCTCGTTTTACTTTATCATTCCATCTTTATTTATTTTTTTATTTTTTACAGATTTAGTATTTTCAAGTATTGCACTCACAAAGCTGTAATCAATAAGTAGAGGACCTCCGCTTGCATTTTTGTGGTGGACAGGGCAAAGCAATTTATATGTAAAAATATCTATTATCCATAATAATATCGCCTTTCAGTTACTAAAAACGAACTTAGATAATGGGGAGCGAGTTAGTTTTAGCTTACTCTAGATATTTATAATGAAAAAATACTTATCATTAAATGCAGATACTCAGCTTGGTTCCTTGTACTCACAACACTAAGTTCTTAAACCCTTTTTTTTGGATACCAGTGGCGTACAGGATTAGGGTTCGGGAGCTCAACCCCCGCTCATAGACTAATAATTTGTTTTTCCGCCTACGTGTTTTTTAGATTTGCGTACGCCGCTGCCGGACGTACAAGCGATTCAAATGTAAACTCTAATTTAATCTAACAGCATCACTTCAAATTGTTATCTTTCCTTTTTGAGAACTCAATTCACTTTAATTCAGTGCTTCTCAAACTTTCAGTATTTGCGACCCAATATTCAATCATAATTTTCATCATCACCCCCACCCCTCCCCTCCATATAATAATAATGTATTGAATTCAATAATACTATACTTTGACGCTAAAGCTACAATACAACTTTAACCTCTGAAGTACCACATACGTATATAAACGTCTCGCTCGGCCGAAGTCTTAATTGCTCCGGACGTATTTCTACGTCTTTCCAAAGTACGAACTTTTTTTGTCACTGCTATTCATAAAATTATTCCGAAGGCTTGCAATAAAAGGTTCTTGACAGTGTTTGCGAAGGATTTACTTATTTCAGAGGATTTGCTTATTTATTCCTTTTCTCCCCCCCCCCCCCAATACATCCCATACTCGCGCTTACGTAGAAAACCATGGCATTCGCATAACTTTTAATCGGCATTCAAGTGATTAATTATAAACCGTACAAATTATCAAGATAAGTGTTAATTTTTGTATATAATTTTACTGGTAATTTTACTTGGTCACTGGTAATTATTAAACTTGTTTTTAACTTAGTATTGTTAAACTAATTATAAAATACACATTGTGCAGTATTGATACATTTAGTATATAATATCGGTATAAATGTATATTTTATTTTTTATTGTGTCAGAATGTGTTTTGTTTACTTCCAGTAAATTAATAACTTTTTAAAATCCTTTGTTTTCGACTTTTCAACCTGCTCGCCCCCCCCTCGTAGAGTTATCACACCCCCTAGGGGAGCACCCCACAGTGAGAAACGCTGCTTTAACCATTAGCTCTCATTTTTACAGATCTTGGTTCCTTTATAAAAAGAGGTTCTCAAATAAAAAAATTACAAATAATTAAAATCTTAATTAGTTATAGAGCACGATGATAATATGTTACAAATCTTTTTAATTTTTGAACAGCAAAATGTTAGACAGACACCAATAATCTGTACTCCAAGAGATAAAATTCAAAGCCACCGGTCACCAAGATTAGTGAGCAGAGATCCGCAGTACGCTAATCAGCACAGCACAGGGGTGGACTGCCAGAGATGTTCTAAGTCTCCGACGGAAGACCTCTCGCTGAAAGAAAAGATGACCTATCAAGGAGTGATGGCAACGGAAATACCCCTGTCATTCGTATTCTAAGAAGATTGATGGCTGGCTGTTGTTGTTGGAAGAAATCTGTCAAAAAGCTTGGGAGACATTAGCAGATTCTTTCTGCATTGACAGTCCTTGATGGGAAGTTGAATGACTTCCTGAAACAGGGAAATGTGTTTGTTCATGGCACAGAAGTAAGCAAATCAATTGCAATCTATTCATATTTATCTTATTCATTTTTTATCGTATATGAATGTATATTTGACTCAATAGATTCAATTTCGACATTTAGCTAGTATTCAATTTAATAGATATAGCATTTTTGTGTAGTTTATCTTAATTTATGCCATAAACTTTTTTAATGTGGTACGTAAAATCAACACAATAGATCTATCAACACAATAGTTAATCACATTCAAAAATACTTAAGTGGTTTTTTTTTCAAAAGATTATTTGGAGAATTTTTTTTATTTGATGTAATAAAAAAAAAATTCAACAATCAGAATATTACCAAGAGTATAGTAAGTGTTCGTTAGCCTCGCCCTTAAATCAATTCGAAGGCTATTGGCGACTTCGAGGGATTGGCAAACCCTCTAATCTAACTTTCACACCTCGGTAAAAGTCACTCACCCTATGGGCTAAATCAGGAGGGAGTGAACTTTTCCACGGAACGGGCTACTAATGTTTTTCAGGAGTTACGTTCCAACCCGTGGCGTAGGTGAGGTCAGTCTGTATTAAAATTGTGTTTTCTTTTCTTAACACTCGTTTTCGACATTGTACCCCTCTTTTAAAATATGACAGATTACTATTTTTACTACCGAAACACATGCAATATGAAATTGTCAAGTTGAATGTTCGAACAATGAGTGATTTCTAGACCGGGGAACGTGGACGTACTCAATGCAGTGAGCAGAGAACACATATGAACCGATGAATCTGAAACCGACGTATGCTCTTTAATTTGTTTGCTGCTGATTCCCGCGCCACCGCGGGACATCAACTCTATCCAATAATCAACTCGAGAACCCAATCCAGAGAAGTGCGGGATGTGGGATGTCTCAATAGCTAATCCCATGCTATCACGGGAAGAACTAATCATCAACATTTAATATCCTTTTCAGTCAGCGTGTGAGGAAAAATCGTTCGCTTCTAGTGAAGGTACATATGTCGTCTGCACATTTATCGAATATTTGCTTATAAGTAAATACATCGTGAAAAGCCAATTTTCCAGTCTACCTGGCGTCGGGGTTCCATAAATATATTTCTTTTAGTATGTGCATCTTCTGTCGTAGTAAAGGTAATCACCCCAAAATGCCTTGCGGTTCATCAGTCGATCGCGATCGACTTAATGCCGATCTCTGGGCTAAATGCATGAGTGTTACATAATATTTGCAGATTTGATAATTCATTTGTTATGTTAAATTAATGCTTCACCAAAGCTCTGCAGCGGATGGATGTCGGAGTGCTTTCAAAACAAAATTAAGTGACACCAATAGATTGATTTAGCGCCAAGTAATTACGAACATCGAGATCAAGTCATTGTTAAGATGCAGTAGCTTTCATTCTTTCAAACGGTGGCTTTCAACTGAATCAAGCATTGAACTTGAAATCCACGAATTACAAAACTCCTATTATTCATTCTCCAAACTTACTGAATAATCAACCCAAAGCCCGTCAAAGGTGAGAACCGATTTGTATCTAAAATAAGTTGTTTCAAGTAAAGACGAATCCAGTGGTGGCCACAAAAACTTTTCAAGGGGGTGGGAGAGTCCAGGATCGAAAGTCCACCCTTCTCGTATCATACCTCAATACACCACCAAACATATTCTTTTGTGAAACTTTTTTATTATTGAGAACATCCCCGTGCACCACAAAGGGGTTTACAGAAGTAAGCATGAAGCACACATCACAAAGGAATTTAGAGTCATGAAAGATAACAATGCGTACATCCATGCCTTCTCCGGGATTCGAACCCAGGTCCTACGGCACCGCAGTCAGCATCACTAATCACTATACCGTATGAGCGGCATTATTTTGATTTTGGAAACAAAAACAAGTAAAAAAAAGTTATTGAATTGATGATTAGCATTAATTAATAAAATAAATTATTAATAACAGATATTTGATTAAATTTTGCGTACTATATACATAAGATCATCATCAATAAAATAAAAAAAAATAAAAAATTCTAGGGCTATGGAGGGGGTCCGGAGCTTTGGACCCCCCCCCCTCCCTTTTGTGTGCGTCACTAGAGAAACATTAAAACATAAATCTCTCTCATTGTGATTCTTAATTTTTTTTTCTTTTTTTTTCTGTGATACACTTTTAACAGTTTCAACATTTGGCGGCACACTGATAATAAAATGAGGTTAGAAAAGAATTTTAGTCTTCTGTAATACACCCTGTAAAATGGTTTATGATAAAAAATTTATGTTAAATAAAATAATTTGTACGGCAAAAACAACAAAATGTTCAGTGAGTAATTCATTACGAATTAATTATACGAATGCATATAATTTGAAATTGGAGCTCGATGATTTTTGATCATTTCGTATATATTGGGTTGTAAAAATGATAATGCCACTGTCATTTCTTCATCTACTTTTAGAAGTCTCTATTTTTGAAATTTTTTTATATTTGTTAATGCTTAGCCGGATGGATGGTGTGATTAGTGTGTCGCTGACCTTCTGTACCCAAGGTTGCGGGTTCGATCCCAGCCCAAGTCGGTGGATTTTTATGATGCAGAAATAAGACATTGGCCATGTCGTATGATTAAACGGCATGTAAAAGATCCCTAGAGTGTCTGTTTGGCTTTAGGCCCTCGGCAAAATGAAATCCTAATACAGGTTCGTATCGTCAGAGCTCAGGTGCCTCCCTCTGGGGAGGAAACTGGGCGTCAAAATTACTTACAGCGATTGTTATCCGCCTTTACGGTGCCACACTAAAAAGAGATACCAGCTTCAGGGAAATGTACTAGGTTTGCAATGGTAAAACACCCATCCGCAGCCCATTAGAAATAAAAAAAAAATATTTGTTAATACTGATCATCCGAACTCAAGCAAATAAGCTGTAGAAAATTGTAACAATACTCTTAACGCTTTTTCAGCTATTATCAGATAATTGCCTCTAATTTTAATCCAAAACGAATTAATTGACTTTCCCGAATGTTTTGAAGTTAAATCTCGATTATTATAGAACGAAATTAGTTTTTCCTCTTCATTCAAAGGGAATTCACATATACAGATGTATCCGTTTGTCACGAATGGATTACGGGGCCAATCACAATTATTTTTTATATCCATTTATCATCGAGAGTGAGCGAGTGAATATTAAAGTCGCATTGTTTTGCGACAAGAGGGCTTTTGGCGACGACCGCGTCATTTTGAAACCATGGTGAAGTGACGCGGACGACAACTGAGCTGGCACCCCTCTCTCCTAACTACCACACCAACGGGAGGACGTTTAAGCTCTCGACAGATTTCATGTGCATTGCTCCCCTACACGGCAATGTCTTCAGCGGCACTGGGCTCGAACTCACGACACGCTAGCCATGATCCGATATCTTGACCACTTGGCTACCGCGGCCACCCATTTATTATCGAAAGGATAAGTTAAATGAACTACGAATAACTTTAGTTCATTTCTACAAAAAGGCCGAATAATTCGGTTCTGGATTTTATTTTTTTTCACAGAGTATAATTAATAATTTTAAAAAAAAATTGGTGGCACACAGAAGTGCCGCGTCGCAGTGATTGAGAATCAGTGGCATATATATATAAATAGTAATGTAGTTCATATTTTATACTTATTGGTTAAAGGTTTCTAACTTCGTTGATGATGATGTTCTAGTTCGATGATATTCTTTCTTCATTGTCTTTTCAGGGGAAGAGCACGAGGGGTATTGGTGGCAGATCTCGGTCAAGAAATGAAGACGGCACCTGAATCCCCCAACCGTTTTGTGGCCGCGGTAGCCAAGTGGTCAAGATATCGGATCATGGCTAGCGTGTCGTGAGTTCGAGCCCAGTGCCGCTGAAGACATCGCTGTGTAGGGGAGCAATGCACGTGAAATCTGTCGAGAGCTCAAACGTCCTCCCGTTGGTGTGGTTGGTAGGAGAGGGGGTGCCAGCTCAGGTGTCGTCCGCGTCACTTGACTATGGTTCAAAATGACGCGGTCCGTCGCCAAAAGCCCTCGTGTATATATAGCTGAACAGTGCGACGTTAATATCCCCTCACTCACCCATAAGCATTTTAAGCTTATTTATAATCTGCTATTTTGTGTGATACATAGCTCCTTTTTCTTTGCCTAAATAAAACATTTTGTTAACTTTACACTTCTAAGGTAGCGGTCTTCAAACTGTGTTCCACGCGGTATACCCAGGGATTCACAGTAAAAAAAATAGAAAAGAAACTCATAAATGTGAATGCAAAATGGATTCACGTTCTCTGGGATGTTTGTATACCCATAAGTATTTGATGTTCATCCCTGTCATTAAGAAGCTGAAAATTTTATTTATGCATAACTTTATTTTGAAATGATTTTAAACTTTTATATTATAATTTAATAAAATAATATTAAAACCTTTCATCGTTATATAAATATTACTTACCAGATTGTGAATATTTTAGTGTGACTATCCTGAGTTCCCCGACACAATTTTTTCTCGTCAGTACAATGTCTTGCAAAAATTAATAGTTTTCTAAAGGAAAATGCTCCTTTCTTGTATTTTGGGGGAAAAAACACCTACAATAAAAGAAAGTCAATAACTCATCAACATATCAACAGACTCGATGTTAAAAATCTAAATTTAAGCAAGAACAGCTCCTAAATTCATGGACAATACACAGGATTTCTCACACAACTATAAACATTTCAAGCTATTCAGAACAATGTATATAAGTGAAAAATATTTCTCAACGTGAGTGTCTGCAAAAACAAAGTACAGAAAAAAATTGAACCCGGAATATGTAACGCGATTGCAATTCATCTCAATAGAGCTAGACTTGGACTGGGGTATGTGAAAAAATGCAAGCACCTATCCCAGTCACTAAACATAATGCATGAGTAGGCGACATTCTTGAATCACAGATTAATATTATTAACAAGTAAATTATATCATTAAAAGTAGATTAAAATATTTAATAATAAATGCAATACTTTTTTAATTGCCTTTATATTGATTTACTTTAAATATTTTATTTAAGATACGTAGTTCTAAGTGTATGAAATAGGGTTCCATGAAAATTCTAGTTCTAGGGGAAAACACCATCTTGTTCAAGGGGTTCCATGCGTTGAAAAATTTTGAAGAGCGCTCTTCTGATTTTTACTCAGAGGATACGTGGAAGTGAAAGGCATCAGTTCGACAGTTGTTCCACCCTCCAATCATGAATAAAAATGCTATTTTCACGTACTTATTCAAACCGCAAATAGTACATTGCTTTGAATGTAATAAAGTACATTCGAAAGTGCAAAAATGATGAAGGTACTATGGAATGACACTTTTCCTTCGATATTTCAAAAAGTTTTTATGTCCACTGGGTGGGTCTTCAGCGACCTTAGGGCTCGAACTTATAACAAGCACCAGTCACGTTTCCGAGACCGTGACTACTAGGCACCTGCTAAGCGAGTTTGAAGAGGAAAATAGAACTAACATCGGATTAACGTTATACTCAGTGGCGCAACAGACCATGGGGACCAAAGCCTACCGTTCCCATATCAGTTTTTGTGACCTTTGGGCGCTGAGGTGCATGAGCAGATGCTCCGGTCAGGTGGTCAGTCTGACGCGAAACCCTCAATAGGATTAACATTACACTCCCGAATTCAAAATGGGGGTTGCACAGGAGCCTTAAAATGTATTTTTAAACGGAAAGAAATTCCGTTTTCAACAAAATTTTGTTAGGAAGAAATTAGAACACAACAATCATTATAAGAAAGTTCCTTTAATTTCTAAGGATAAGTAAAATTTTCCATTCCCCATGAACTGAATACTAGATCTTTTGAATCCAGAGAAATTTTTCCTCTCGATCTAGGAAGCCATATTGGTATGAAAAACTAATATTAATTAATATTAAGTACGTATTTCATAATTAATTTTTTCCTCTGAAGATTATTATAATCACACATTATACAGTGCTTTCCCATTTATCTCTGGCATTTCCCATCTCTGAACCCAACAAAGGACCCAGATACTCAACACAGCCTCTTACTCCCAACCAGTTTGGCATTTCCCACAACTCAGTCATTGAAGCGCTCAACAAAACACACAAAATGATGTAGCGTGATTAATTTATTCGCATTAATGAAGAACTGATTTTTTTTCCTTCTATACCCTCGTATATCTCCCCATCTCTCTCTGTTCTAAGAAATCTCAATCTTTTCCCATCCGCTTTCTTTGGGCGATTACGTGCTAAACAAGAACGAGAGACAAAACGAAATGACGTAAAAAATAAAATAATAACAATAAAAAAAAAGAAAGAGAAAGAATTATAAACAAATAATAGTAAAAAAAATCCCGGTGAAAAATAATGACAAAGCAGGGACAAAACTGATTAAATAACATGAAACAAACAAAAAATTCATATAGTCAGAAAACGGAGGATTCATGGAAAAGAATCTTCATCTTTTTTTGTTTTTGTTCTTTACTTTCTTATTATTATTCATCTAAAATTGATCAAAGAATTGATGGGACATTCTTATTTATGCGTATACGCTCCTTATCCTCCCCCTGCTTCACCCCCTATTCCGCATTACCTGATGTTTATTTTTCAAGGAGAAACAAAATATTTTTCCTCCCATGAAAAATGACAATCGAAACCTATCCGAAGCTATTCGTTCAACTTATAGCGCGGGGATTTGTTTAAGGTATCGTTTTTTTCCCTCGTATCGCTCATGCACTTTAATTTTGAAAGGATTAATT
Source organism: Trichonephila clavata (assembly GCA_019973975.1). Taxonomy (NCBI): domain Eukaryota; kingdom Metazoa; phylum Arthropoda; class Arachnida; order Araneae; family Nephilidae; genus Trichonephila; species Trichonephila clavata. Next base: position 34,189 of record BMAO01007454.1, on the reverse strand, counting down.
ATTGGATTGTTTTCAGTGGAACAGGCATTGAAAAATCGTGACTGCAGCAATTAATGATGAGAGCGTGGAAAACGCGACAGATGACTGCTTTGTCTTGATGTTGCCTTGAGCCCGGATGGGTGACACCGCGCCGCCATTCTTCAATAGAATTTTTTTAACCCTTTTTCAGAGCGCCTCTGCGTTTTTCATTTTTCATTATCGGAGAGAAAATCTGAAGTTTTTTTTTATAAATACTATTATCATTATTAATCTATAGGGTGCCTATTGTATGGTAGTTGGTTTTTTCTCTTTTTGTTTTGGATTGTTATTTGTATTCTCGGTTAGGGGAAAAAAAGATATTCGAATGAAATCTTTAATAGATGATGATGGGTTAATAAATCTAAAAGCGTGAACATATCATCAGTGGAAGTGATTAATTTTAACACTTTAATGCAAGCCTTTCGACAGTAAATAAGGGCTAGCCGAGATGAAAATGTTTAAGACATCTCTCTGTAACAACCATCTTAAATCCGTAAACAAATTCTAAATGAAGATCTATTTTCCTCTCTTCTATGGCATTTATTTAAATGGACAGTTCCCGATATTTTTGACTACAATATAAAGAGAATATTAAAGAATAAAAATTTTAAAAAAATAAGGAAGTTTTTTTTTTTAAAATTTTGATTCAATTCCTTCGAATTTTAGAAGGTACGAGTTCTTTCAAAAATCTGAAAAAGTTTTGATGAATTACTTAAATAATCATCAAACTTCTTTTAAAATGTTAAGAAAAAAGATAACAGTATGTTTCCTTTATTTTAAATTTTTAAAGCATCCGATTACACTAAAATCGTGAATTTTTTTTCAAAAATTGACAATTTTTTTTTATGATTTTATTTTATAGACCATCTTATCAGCTTTATAAAGATGCTAAAAGTTTTATTTTCCATTCACTGGAAAAAAAACTATAAGTGTTTTAGTAAAAGCAGAGGCCAAATATTAAAATGCGTTTTACTCGAAATGTGTTTTTAAGAAAATGCTCAAACGGGGACAGCGATTTCTCAAAAAGTTATGAAAATAATTAGTTGAATTTTTTTTTTGTGTACGTTCTGTATAATAGTAATCTTCTGTATAATAATAATCTTTTAATTTTGAGATTTGTCAACCACTGTTTTATTACAAAATTTGCAGTCCCTTATATGAATATAAACACTGTTTTTTTAAAAGCAATTTCATATAATAACTAAGATAAAGTGCTCTAGTTTTTGTAAAAATTAAAATATCTCTTATCCTGAAGGTCATTTCAAAAACGAATGGCAAAGTAACACATCAAGATTGAAACATTGGGAAACATTAACTTTTTGTACAGAGTGGGCCCTGTTTATGTAATTTTTGCTAAATTTTTTCCAATTTTTCTCCCATTTTAGTAATAATAATTCATTTTTCTCTTCTTAACTTTAGCATTTTTTTTTCTTAAAATGTACTAAATAAATCTAAAAATCACAAACAAAAAATCTTCATGCCTTTCATTTTTTTAAAAAAAAAGTTGTCACAAGTAGTCGAATACAATTAATAGTTAAGCAATTTTTGTGTTTTGCAATAAATGATGTGACCTAATAACTGAAAAAATGATGAGAATTCAAACCTTCCCTATTAGGTGTAATCATGTGTCCTTTCCAATATACAACGTACAATAACATATAACAATAAAAAAATATTACCTTAAGGATCTTTTTTTTTATTTTTTTAATTATTCCCACTGAAAATAATAATAATTTGCTGGATCTTAGCAACTGATTTATTGAATATTAACGCAGCATTACTGTGCGAGATGACGAATCTTGCAATTTTGAACAACGGTTGAGTGACGAGGACGACATTAGAGCTGGCATTATACTTTCCAAACTGGCAAAAATGGCAAAGGGAGGTTTCTTGGTCTATGAAAAAACTAAGCATTAATTTTCTATCCAATTTTTGAGTACTTTGAGATATTAAGAATTCTTGAACAAATTCCTGAATTTTCTGCTATAAACCTGGTAATACATAAACTAATATTTTCCTCATCATTTAAGAAAATTGAATTTATTGTGCTTCAACCTCTTTTACTTTATATGTCCACTCTACCTACACACAAAAAATATGACACATTGACTAAATAGGTGGACATTCTATCAATAATATTCTTCTTCTTCAATGGCTCGACTGCCTTAGGTAGGCCCTGGCCTTTTCCAGAAGTTTTCTCCAGGTATTTTTTTGGCAACCATTTTCCAGTTTTTGGCCTTTAAATTATTTAGGTCTTTTTTAACACAGTCAATCCATCCTAATGGGGGTCTGTCTTGAGGTCTATTTCCCACGGGATTTGCCAGAAAGATTTTCTTGCAGCAACGATCTTCATTCATTCTAGCCGGATGACCAGCCCAATTAAAAGTCTCTGTAATTTGACAGATTTTACAATATCATGTTTTTTGTAAATTCTGTAGAGTTCTATAAGTTAGATTTTCTTCTTCATAATCCATTCACTTGGATCCCACCAAGAATGCAGCGTAAGAACTTTTTCTCGAAAATTCCTAAAACTTCCTCATCATGTAAAGTCAATGGCCCAGTCTCTGATGCGTAAGTCAGGACACATATCATTAATATTATTAGATACTTATTGAGATGATGAACTATAGATAAATTCCTCTCACACTGAATTATTTGCTTAAAATCTCATGATTTTAATAGCAGTTAAATGATTATTAAAGCTGAAATCTAACTGTTTATAGTTATAAGCCGATTTCAGTACCAGATAGTAGACCTGGCGCCATTAAACTCATGGCACTCAGTTGCTCATTTCATTCATTGGTATATAGGTTGATTGTTTTTGTACTAGATTGGAGTAAAAATATTCAAATTTTTCCCTAGTATAAAATTATTAGGTTAGGAAAGTGTAATGCATAATGTTATTCAACTGTTTATCTTTCCGATGCAATTAAGAGACAGTTTCTGTTAAAGTAGTCGTCACTTATTCTTGAGTTTTCTAGTAACTACGTTACATATTCATCTAACTGGAAACAATTAACACGCATCAAATTTTCTCAAATTTCTCAAAACTCACTGTGTCAGATGTTTTACTCCAATGTAATTTTCCTGCATCCTCCTTACAGAGGATCTTTAAGGATCCTCTCTTGTTCGCAAGATTATTTCTACTCACTAACGTTATTGAAAAAATACTCGTTCTTGACCTCCTTTTTGCACCAATAATCAGTCGGTAGAGTGAATATTAGCGCCGCACTGTTCAGCTACTAGAGGGATTTTGGAGATGGACCTTGTATTTTTAAGCCACGATCAAGTGAGGAGGGCGACATCTAAGCTGGCACCCTCCTCTCCTAACTTCCACACCACACCAACGGGAGGACGTTCGAACCTCGACACGCTTAACGTGCTTCGGTGCTCTTTGCACATTGGTTTATCAGCGGTACAAGGCTCGAACTCATGACACGCAGGCCACGAGTCCGTTACCTTGACCACTAGGCTACCACGAATACCTTACTTAGTAGAAAAACAAAGTTCAAGATTTAAGTAACAATATAAAAGTCGTAACATTATAAATTAAAAATACTTATTCATAATTTTGTGAGATTTTTGTAGCATTTTATAGCACATTTTATATGCACAAAGAACACAAAAGATGAATTCGATTAAAATTTTTTTAGTATGCTAAATAAATCATGAAAACAATAAATAAATTATTTATCGTTACAGCAGTTTTCCTTTTCATTTCTTTTTTCGCCTTAAAATTGAAAGGATTTTCCTCAAAGAACTTTCCCCCCCTTTGTTCCATACGAAAAAGAATTCTCTCATAAAAACAATTACTATTCACAATGAAGTCAACTTGCCTAGTAATCTAAGTGGTGAGCAAAATCAAAGCAGACATAATCTATATAGCTTGCTAAAGAAATTACCTAACTAAATTCAGGCATTTGTAACATTAAAAAAAATATAATTCATGTTTAATTTAACAAACAATCACTGAGAAAATTTACTCACAGGTCCTTTTTTCATATTTCAAATATATGTATAACTGTATTAATGGTAACATAATTCAACCTAAAAATTTTTGCTGACAATTAAAGTGTATTTCAAACAAGGGGGGGGGGGAAACAACATTAGCTAAAAACTACATTCGTTTTATGAATCGGAAAAACACAAATATTGCTCAAATGAAAAACAATTCATTTCAATTAGATTCTTGTCATGTTTTATCTAAGACAACACTAACAATCGCTTTTTTGCGAGAATAATTTATTTTCTTCAATAACTTAATCGAATTATTTATTTTTCAACTAATATTGAAACAAACTGCATCAAAAACTAATTTCAATAGCCATTTGTCTATTAAAACTGTCATAAAAAATTTTATTCATGAATTCTTTTCTATATCACTTTTGTGTAGTTAAATTAAACACAACTTTTTAAAGTAAAAAGTTAAATTGTCTTTTATTTTGAATGAAGTGCCGCTGATTATTTTACTGGGGAAAAAACTATTTTTTACAAGTATAAATACTAAAGTAAAAACCATTATCATTTTTTTTGTATTTCAAATCTATTAAAAAATTCTTTATTAACCAATCATTATTTCATAAAATTTTAATACATTTATTTTGATAATAACCAGAATCCAAAACTCTGTGTCAAATAAAAATGAATTTATTTATTTATTTTTAATTTTTAGATTCTTTTCAAAATATTAAAGTTTTTTTTTAAATAATACAGTTGTCCTTTTGGCAACAGTGGTATTATTAATCAACTTCCTTTTCATGATTCTGTATATTCCACACATTCCAAATTAAACATCATGCATAAATTTCATCTGGAACTTTGTCCCCAGATCAAAGCAAACGTTCTTTAAACGAGAATAAAGTAAACATAAACAAATGTTTCTTAACAAGTACAAAGTAAACATAAACACAGTTTCTCTGTAAAGGGCACAAAATAAACATAAGGTTATCATCCTGAAGTTCAGGAAACCAACAGTTTTTCCCCTGCCGATAGTGGGATGATATTCCCCCTTTTTTAGTGGTTGAAAATGTTGAAAGAATTTGAAACCAGTTTTCCGTGTGCAACTGAAATATACTCTTAATCGAGGAAGATGTTCAAGAATGACAGAAAATGGAGGATTAATAAAACTAAGTTTCTAAAATGTTTGATGAGGTAAGAAATTTTGAGCAGGTATAGAGAAAAAAAGTTACCATCTAAACTTTTACTTTCATCTCGTAACTAAAATAAAAAGGGGGATGTAATTCTTTCACTTGCTTTCTTAGGGGTGTTTATTCTTTTAAGAAAGGACTATGCTGTTTTCTATTACCGGAATAATTAGAACGTAAGAAAACTTTACCGGAATATAATTAGAACAAAAGAAACGTAAGCCTTCAGAAAATTTTTAAAAACCACAGGAGAAATGAAATTAAGTACGTTTAAACTCTATTTTAAAGAAAACAAAGTTCATTTTGTGTAAATTTTCGAATAACTTAATAATCTCTCTCAGTGAGTACACAAGGGGAGAGGTTTCCCGTGTCTGGACCTCCCCCCCCATAGCCCTTGAATTTTTTCCGATTGATTATAATGCTATGCATATAGTACGAAAAACTTAATTATAAGAGTATTTGTTATTAATAATTAATATTATTAATTAATTCTAATTATTAATTTAATAGCCAATTTTTTTACTGTTTTTTGTTCCCGAAAATTGACAAAATCAAAAGAATTAGTTGGGTGGCGTATTGGAGCATGATACGAGAATGGGATAGACTTTCGACACTGGATCCCTCCCCCCACCCTCTTGAAAAATTTCTGTGGGCACCACTAAACTCTCTATATATGGAAAAAGTTTTTCACTATGTTCTAATAAATTTACTACGAACGATTGCAACAATGTCAACGTTCAAGATATCTCCTTAAATAGCCCCGATTTCCCATGTTTCGTAACCGCTGAATTGTCAACCATGTATTTCGTTTCATACAATGTCGCCAATACGGTTACTATAGTATATTATTGCAAGTTCTCGCAGAAAAATATCACAACGGTTGTTTGGACTGGAATTGTTCCATGGGGAAAAAAAGGCATTGTCTCTTTCGAAGACTTATTAACAATTAAGGGAACTAAATACTCTCCAGGAAGGCTGCAGGTTTATCAAAATCTGAGGATTTCATCAAAGAAGTGTTGGACAATGCAGCTTCAGGGATGAATTGAACCGAAAAGAAGCGTCAAGAACGAATTTTGGGGAAAAAAAGAACAAATAAGTAGAACTACGTAATACATGCAAATTACATCTTTACAATTTGAGCAATGGCCAGAGGAAGAGTTGTATAATTTATACAATGGGGGTTGTCCACCGTTACGCTGACAGGGGGTCCCTCCCCCTTAGTTTGTTCCAAAAAAATATCTCATAGAACAATAATGTGTTTTAGGATAATTATTATCAATAGATTTGACAAAAAAATTCTTAATAGGAATAATACTAATGGATATGTTTTACCTTCTGATTCATATTATACACAGTTTTAGACAATAAGTGAGCATGAAATATCTTGGATGTAAAAAAAAGGGTTATCTGAAATTTCAAGTGATGTTAAATTACATTTTTCCAGTGGCAAAAGATTTTACGTTAAAGAAATTTTTTAAAACATTTTCAAATGAAAAAAAAGAAAGAAAAAATTAAGTTCATCTTTCTCTAATAAAAAATATACACGTATTTCAACGTAGTTTATTCGTTTATGCACATGTTTAGCGGTGAAAAAAAATTTTGAATAGAGATGTACACATGTTCAAACAAGATAAAAGTCAAACGTGATTTTTCAATATTTCCAATGAAGTGTTAGCAATTTTTTTCAATAAAGAAAAAAATTAAGCTTTCTTCTTGAAGCAGAAAGCAGTTCAAATGACTCAGCAAATCCGAATTATGAAATTTGCAAAGAAACGTAATTGGTTATTTTAATCAATATAAAAAAAAAAATCATCAGTATCAAACACAAACTCAAGCCAAACGATAAAAAAAAAAAAAAGAAAGAAAGAAAGAAACGAACGTCATTTTTCTAAATTATAAATGAATCAAATCCTTCCGCGAGAAAAATCTGGCAACACCAAAATTCGAATGTTTTTAGGGATTTTTTCCCCATCCTTTCATTCAACGATAATTTTTTCCCTTCTCCCTTTTTGCATTAAGATATCATGATTATTGGAGAATTCTTTTGAACCATTTCACTCTAAACAGTTTTACTTTTGGATTAATTCAACTCTCGAAAGGGGGGGGGGAGATAGAAAACAAGAGGGGGGAAGAATGAAAGATCCCCCTCAAAATTGTCGGTTGCGGAAAATGTAGAAAGAGATGTTTTTATCAAACGATAACTATCACAATTTTGCAAGTAAGACAGAAAACGGATAATGGGTACCGCAGTGGTTGGAAGTAGGGGGAGTGGAAATCTTCTCTTTTCTGCGTTTTTTATTGCCGAAAAACAACCGAAACAAATAAAATAGCTTACAGGAGAGAGAGGGAAGAGGAAAAAAAGGGAAAAACAAATTTTCGGAAACATACAGTAAAAAAAGAGCAAAAAAGCGAATAATATTTTTCATACATTTACCTTAGAAACACGGTGAAGACAGAATAGTAAAAATAACATGCATTCGAAGAGAAAAAATATAAAAAAGAGAAAGCATAATAAAGAGAAAAAAATTAGAAAGTGCAACAAAAAAAAAATTAAAATCGATTTTTACATTTCTAAAGATTTGCTGAGGGGATGAAGACCGGGAGCTGTACGACAGTTGTCTAGTAAATGGAAACTTAATTAAATAAGGGAAAACTGAACAGTTATATTTGAAGGAATGTCAAAAAACCAAATATATCTTGTCAGCAGTAGTTATTAATGCTTTGACTTATGATCGAGCGTGGATTCTCCCCCCCCCCTTCTTTTTCGTTAAGTCTCTTCCATTTTGTTTTATGGAGAGAGAAAATATGTTTCTTTTTTCTCTCTATCTTATTTTTTTTATTCATTATTTTATTTTTTCACGATATGTCATCGGTTCACCAAGTTTGTGATTATAAAACAATTAGGGGGTGTGGTTGCCGAAAACGTTTTTCAGATATGATTAGAAGGAAAAAAACACAGAAAAGGAGGGGAGGGGGCCATTAGATGTTAAATGAAAAAGATAAGTCGCACGAGCAGATGTCCCCACGTATCTGAATCCAGGCACCCTCTTAGTTTTATTATTTTTCTAATTCGGGTGGAGTGGTATAGAACAAAAAATGCAAGGGACGGGTCAGATTTTAAAATAAAAATGTAAAAACAGTGTTTTATGTAGCAGAGAGGAGGGAAACAATAAAAACAAAACCCTTCCACACGAAAACGTAAATTAAGTTTTGAATTGAATTACTACTGATAACATGAAAATAATAAAAAAATAAAAACATAAAAAGCTTTTCGAGGTGTTAGAATTTCTTTTCATTCGCATTCAGCTACTGGTATTTTTTTACTTCTCTATTTGAATATTTGATGAAAAAAGTGTACTTTTTTATGTGTATAAATATATATAAGCACGGGTTGACATTTTTTTTTCACTCCTTCTCCTCAGCATGGAAAGAAGTAATCTGTTAGAAAATTTATAATCTCGTGCCTCCTTGTTTCAAGTTGATAGCCCAGTGTAGAGCAAGCAAGCATCACTTTATTTATTTTAAAAAAAAATAATCTTTTTTTTTTTCAAAAAAAATAAATAAAAGTGTAGATAGTATCACTGATTTCTTGCTTAGATGGCTCCCTCTAACATTATCAAAAATTCCTTTTTGTCGTGGAGAGAGTTTCTTTTCGAGTTAAGACATCGTTTCGGATTGGGGGGAGGGGTGTTTTTCAACGGGTGGGGAAGAGATAAGAAAGTGTGAAATGCTGGAGAGGGGGTAGGAGAAAAAATCGCTTTAATTGCATGAATCTTAGATAGCAGCGTCTCTGACACGCACTCCTACAAATTTCTTCCAAGCTATTGAATATGCAAACTACGTTAACGGCTACATTCTAGACCAATGAGTGTAAAGCTTAAATTAATGCTATAGTGCTAATAGTCATCTGATGTAATAAACGTCAAGAATGGACGGAAGTAACGAAAACATTAGCGAAAAAGCTTTTTAAGACTTTTTTTTCTTGACTCATTTTTTGTGTAAGGGTGTGCTGTTCCTTATGAGAAAAAAAGAGGAGAGATTAAAGCTTTTGTAAACTTTTAATAAGCCAGCTAAAAAAAAAATTAAATTTTTAATTAAAATTATCCCTTTACATAAATAAATGCATGCTTTCAACAAACGAAGAAATATATAATGAACTCGTTGTTATAAATTATACATAAAGGAAAAACATTGTTGTTTAAAAAGTAGAATTGATTACACATATATTTTAAGAGTAAATTTTGATTTCAGAATGCAATTACTTATGTTGAGTAAAATTTTACTTATTGAATTCGTAACGTTATTGAAGAATTTTTTATAATGTGTTTACTCATCGTAAAATTTAGAATATTTCATTAAAAAATCATTAAAAATACATATGTGGATTTGAGTAAAATATATTATTTAAAAGTTTTAAATATCATATTTGAAAACAACACAAAAATTTAAAATTGGATTTACTACAGATCAATACTTTAGATAATAGTATGCATTCAAATATGTTTTGTGTTTTTTCTTCATTTTCAGTAAAAAAAAATCTGGTATTTATACACTTTTTCCCGTGATCAAAAGTATGCACAAAAAATTATGAAGTTTAATTTAAGATATACGTGATTAAATCTATATATTGAAGACTTTTAGCCCGATTTAAATACGAGCTAATTATGCAAAAAAAAATTGCTAAAATTAACCAGAAAGTTTTCAACAGTGTTCAGTTTTTTTTTGTTTGTTTTTTTTTGAAAACGCACGACAGATCTTAAAGAAAAAGATTATTGCTTGACATTCAACTTCAGATGTTTTTAATTGCATTTATTTATCCAAACTGTTTTTCTATTGTGATTTAAGAACACGCACGTATATTGTTTAAATATGAATTGTAAAATAGAACAACATGTTTTCATTACGTAATTCTTCAAAGAAGATTTATAAAACGCTAAAAAGAATTTAAGTTAAAACTTTTAATTATGCAAATATTTATAATTTAATTTTTAATTCATGTTTTGTGTAATATTCGTTTCAAATTTAGACAATTTATTCTTCAATAGGGCAGTCACTTCCAATTTAAGTCGATTCGAAGAAGAATACTTTACTTTTGAAAAGTTTATCACATTATCATCAGTTTTTATGAACAAGAAATTGAAAATAAAATTCTTGTACTTGAACCATAATGCTAATGACTTGACCTTACCTATGAGACAGGCGTAATTTTCCTTTCTTCTCCATTCGATAAATTAATCAATCAAGAACCGTGTGTCATATGAATCATCGTCGAAAGTGAGCCGGTGATATCACTTCTTGGAACATCTGAAAATAAATATAAACAAGAAACAGCTGGATTTCCTTTCAGCGATTCCTTCATTTGAAAATAAATTATTCAAAAGTGTAAAATAATATCTCTTTGGGAATTTTTATTGCATATTACGCATAATCTGAAACTTAACGGAGAATTTTCCATTTCAATTTACAGTTTGAGAATTACCAGTTGGTTTAAGAAAATATTTTTCCATTTATATATTGAAAATTATTTTAATAATCTATGAATCGTCGACATTTATTGCTGGTTTATTAAGTATTCTAGATACGTACATTGATAGTGTTTAAAAATTCTTTTGTGCAAGGATTAATCTGACACTCTGAAGATATTAGTACTGTTGAAAATTATCTTGCGTTAAAAAGTAATATGGATATAAAATGAATTTATGTTTTTAAAGCCTGCAGAACAAAATGGATTTTCATTAAATAAGGATAGTCAATATATATGTTACTAATGTGGGTCTTATTAATTATTATTACAAATTAAAAGAGCTGTAAAAGACAGCAATAGCCATTTATTGACTTGAATGATATAGAAATTTTAACTATCTTATCAAAAGCTATTTTATTCAAACCGCAAGGTTAAATAGATTTTACTATAACATATGTAGGGAATAATATTTCATCTTAAAAATAATTGTAAATTTGTACACTGCTTAAATATTTAAAACATAAATTTAATTTTGAAAAAAAAAAAGAATATTATTTTTGCTCACAATAAAAATTTGGATTTGAAAGATGTTCAGATGTAATGATAGAAAAAAAGAATTGTTTCAAACAATTGCTTGTAAGGGTGTCCAAAATAAATTGCTCAAAATTTGGTGGAAGTTATAATATATGAAAAAAAGCAGTGGGGGAGGGGAGTAACGTACACCCCCTCCTAGATTCCCTGTCCCACCCCCGTGTTGCGGGGGTGGGACAGGGAATCTAGGAGAAACACAGCCTGGACTGATGTATTTGGACTTGGGCCCCAAAACCTGAATTTACAAGGGGGCTTAATATTCTCCGTTACGCCACTCAAAAAAAGGCATAAAGGGTTCCAACAAAATTCTTATGAATTTTGAAACTTATTAAAGACTACCGCATTGGTTTAACTACAAATATATCTCAAATTAAGAGTAAACATAGTTTAGGAGAAAATTGAAAAAAAAAATATTTTTAAGACATTAGAATTGTAAAATAGTATAAAAAAATAATTTTTTAGAAGTATCAGCTTTGAAACGCATGGCATACTACACTGAAAATTCTTTTAAAATTACTTTTTAGTTTTTGAAAGTGGAGGGGAGGAATTTTCGATATAAAACTTTGAAAAGGGTAAATGATAAGAGTTATGTATAATTTGTAGGAACTTTAGTGCAGGCATTATTTATATATATAAAAAGGTTTGATTTTAAATAAAGGATATTGATGCAGTGAATTAATAATAATGCGATAGAAAATTTATAAAAACTGCCTATTTTCTGACAAATATACTTTGTGAGTTTATTTTAAGTTTACTCAAAGAATTATACTACCTCAAATAAAATCTTGTCTTCATGGGATCTTTTGATAATGAGCACAGAATAAAAAATACAGAGGAAAATAAAATTGTCTAAAATATAAAAATTGAAGCTGATATTTTATTTCTATGGAAAGAAAAAGGTTGAATAAAGTTAATCAAGTCAATGGTTTGGAAAATAATTTACTAAACTAATTTATGTCAGAGAATTAGAATTAATAAACAAAATTATAAAAATTATCTTGACCAAAAATGAAAGATTTACTTTAAAAGAAAATGGAACACATTTTTACTATCTGAGTATCACCAATCTAAATAATTTGAAAAAAAAAAAATACATATATAAAATAAAAATGGTGTTATCAAGGGAGTTGCTTCCCATTATAAAACTGTAAAATAAAAATCCGTACTTGATATTTTATTTTGCTGTATTAAATTGATTAACGAGTTTTTAGAAATTAAAAATAGCCAGCCAACAAGTGTGACATCGTACTACTTGTAAACTTGTTACTTTCTGTACATATAATAAATACACTTGTAGGAAGATAATTCTTATGGGCAGTAGCGCACACAATAATTTTTTAAGGGGAGGTGTCCATGGACGAAAGTCCCCCAACTCGTATCATACCTCAAGACAACAACAATTGATTCTTCTGATTTTGTCAAAAAAAAAAAAAAAACAGCAAAAAAGTAATCATTGAATTAATAATTAGCATTAACTAATAAAATAAATTGTTAATTACAAGTGCTTAGAAAAATTTTAAGTTAAAAATATATGGGATTATCATCAATCGAAAAAATCTCAAGGGCTTTGGGGGTAGGGTGTTTGGACCCACGGGACACCCCCTTTGTGTGTGCCACTGCTTATGGGTCATGGCTAGAAATAATTTTATTGGGAAACTTCTAATTTCATTTTTCAACTTAATATTTTATTTATATGAATATCTTTTTTGGAAACTTGATGCAGTGTTTTTTTAGAATTAGAGCTCTTTGTAACTGTACAAATATTCTAACAAAAATACTCATATGATATGAAAAACTATGAAAGTGGAGATTAAATTAACATCTGATGTCAGGAATTTTTTTTTAATGATCTCGGAGCGATTATAAAATAATACGAAATTACCAAACCAAAATTTTAGCCATCTAATTCTCTTGCAATATAGTATGAAACAAAAGAACCTGTCAATTGCATTCTTAGTTATTATTCTATATAATTTCCAAAAAGCAAGTTCTCGAAATTAAATTTGATTAAGTCGTTTACTGAAAAAGTTTTCAAAAGAATGTTTTAAAAATCATTTACACCTGTTGTATAGTTTTGCCATAAATTATATGGTTTTAAACTGCTAACGTGATCTTCTAAATGTCACACCATGCCAAAATTCGTGAAGATTTATCAGAAGCGCACACAGGAATTTTAAAAGGGGGGATGGGGGTCCAGGGTTGAAAGTCCACCCTTCTCGTATCATGTTCCAATACGCTGCTCAACATATTCTTTTAATTTTGTCGATTTTCGGGAACAAAAACAGTAAGAAATAAATTAATAATTAATAATAATTATTGAATTAGCATTAATTAATAAAATTAATTATTAATAACAACTGCACAATTAAATTTTACGCACTTTTTTCATAGGATTATAATCAATCGGGGAAAAAATCAAGGACTTTGGGTAGGGGTCAGGACTTCGAGGACCTCCCCCCTTCCCTTGTGTGGCACTGTATTTATACCATTTACATTGTCACCGATAGAATAGTATTTATTGTAATGGCTTAATTTACATAACATAAAAGTACATAAATTTTTTATTTTGACTAAAATCAATGAGTGTGAAAAATAAGATTATTGTTTCCAAAACGTGATGGTTATTTTCTATCGATTCATTTGCAAACGATATCAACTGATGTTCGATCATTCGAAATTAAGAAGCCAATAGATGTTACTTGAAGGTTACTCTAAAATTGTGAATTTTGCCAAAAATTGACAAATTTCTTAAGATTTTATTTTATTGGCCATTTTATTAGCTTCATAAAAATATCTTCATTATTTTCCGCTCACCAGAACAAAAGTTACAAGTGTTTTAGTAAAAACAGATGCCATTACTTTAAGCGAAATGTCATACTTTAAGACGCGTTTTACTAGAAATGTGTTTTTTTGAAAAACAAAGCCAACAAGATGGCTCAAAAAGTTCTGAAAATAATTAACTGAAATTTTTTGTGAGTTTTCTGTATAATAGTATCAGTATTTTAACCTTCAGATGTATTAATCACTATTTATTACAAAATTACAGTCCCTTATGTGAATGTAATCACTGTTTTTTAAGCACTTTTGTATAATAACTAAGATAAAGTGCTCTAGTTTTTGTAAAAAATAAAATATCTCTTATTCTGAAGGTCATTTAAAAAATGAATAGCATAGCAACACATCAGAATTGAAAAATTGAAAATTTGTTCATAAACTTTGGTACAGAATGAGCCCCGTTCATGTTATTTTTTATAAATTTTTAACCATTTTTCCCCATTTTAGTAGTAATAATTTAATTTTCTCTTCTTAATTTTAACATATTCTTTTTAAATGTACTAAACAAAACTAAAAACCACAACCCCATCCCATATGTCCATTTTTTAAGAAAAAGTTGTCTCAAGTAGTCGGATGCCTTAAATTAAGGATTACACTTTTTTTTTTCTTTCAACAATAATTATTTCTGTCGAAATTTAACTGCCCGAAGGATGTGTTAATGAACCACACCTGAATTTTTAAATGCTTACATTATGCAAAAACAAACCCATCAAGGATAAGTTTAAGGTCCTTACAATACAAACTACACAATCCTCCTAATGAAAAGTTTTTTTTAAAACTTTAACAATTTTAATAAACTAACCATTTATGTCAATCTCACATGGATAGACAAATAACCGAAGGTTATTCTTAAACAAGCATAAAATACATAAAACTTTGAAATACATTCCGCATTAAGGCCAAATTCTAAATGATGCCCCCATAAGGCACCTGAACAGGTAAACACTAGCATTATTTCCCATTCCCCGCCACTGACAGACAAGCCACAATACACCCACCCAGTGTCATCTTAAACAGGACAACATGATTTACATCACGCACCTCCCCATTATCTGTTTCGACATCGAGCATCAACAAATTCCAGTAAATAACTTCCTTTGGAGGTCAAGTTCATCCTAGGGAGCCAGAAGGCTTGTTAAGAAACACGAGAGCCATAAAGTGTGAGCCAGGGGACTTCCGCAACTCGATTGCTTAGTATGCAACATCATGCGCCCAAGTTTGATGTGCGGCGGTTTCACCAACGCAACATTGGCTGTCAGAGCACCATATTGTACCTCGTAAACCTCAGAGACTTTTTTCCAGGTTTCATCTCTTCGTATTGAGCAATGAATTTCGTTTTTGCTTGGAAAGTAATGGTTTTGCAGGTCTTGGAAATAATATTTTTTTTGTGATTGCATTTTTCTGATGTTTTTTAAATTAACATAACAGTCTATTTATATGAAAAAATATTATCTTAAATATGGAATATATTTCCATATAGAGAAAAGTCTTTTTATGGGAGAAGGGATGATTCGAATATCAATCTATCATTTTATTATTACTTTCTATAGGTCTTCATTCCATCTTAAAAGGTCTATTAGAAGACCTTTACATATGTTTTGTAAGTGCAGTGAAAAATATGTGCATACGAAGAAATCGTTTAGGTAACAGTTATCACTAATGAGATTAATGAAAAAGAATATTTTAAATCGTATTTTTTATTTAATTGTTTCTTCAGTGAATGACGAGATATTTCACAGCTTATTTTGCTTATTTTAGTTTATTACTCTTGCCCCCAGTCTCCAGCTAGATATTCTTTACACTTATCTTTTTTTCAAAAAAATCACTATTTATGGAAACAAATTATCAGTATTATGTAGATCTAAAACTATAACACAGGGAGCTACAATTTTTATAAATTTATGTATACTTTTTTCTTTATAAAAAGGAAATAATAATAAATAACATATTAAAATAAAATTGAAAGAATAAAACTGTTAATTAATAAAAAGAAATAAAATTGAAAGAATTTATTTAAAAAAAAATAATAACTACAAATCACATTTTGATGAAGTCCAGCGATTAATTTATAATCAATTCAAGAGATCTCCGAGTTTAATGCATGCACTTGCTAAGGATCAAAAATAAAATTATACATTTATTATATAATTCGATGATTTTTTTAAAAAAAAATTTTAAACATTTTTTTTTAATTTTTAAGATATTTGTAATTAGTTTTGAACTTGGGTTTTTCTATTTTTATTTCATTAACATAAATACATAATTGTGTGTGTGTATATATAAGATATTAAATATGATTTCTTAAAACATTTGTAAATCACCAGCATTCATAAATATTCATATAAGGTTTTTTGTTTTGTTTTTAAGGTAATATTATAATTACTCAACGCATTTCTTAATTATGATATTTGTAAATCTTTTTGAGATCATCTAGGCCCTTTTAAAATTATGTAGGAATAACATTATAATTCCCTTTATAATTTTAGATAGTGGTATTTTCGACTCAAAAACAAAATAAATACAATTTTTAATAACCCATATTTCAAATGTCGAGTTTGTTAGAAACATACAAAAATTGAATTGTACTCTCTCTTTAAAAACCTTTGTATTTATATTTTATCCCTCAAATAGAGTTCAAATGTCAGTTCTTCAGAATATTAAAATAGTTTATGAAATAGTAATATATTTTTTGTATTGCATTACAAGTGTCAAACCTATCATAATGTTCCTTAATCTGCAGCTTAAGCTGAATAGCATCGAAAACAATACTTTAATTTTTTACATTAATCTAAATTTGTTTGTATTTATTGATTCCCCATAAAAACATTTTTTAAATATTATTTCAAACTTTTAAAATTAATTTTGCTAATTCAGTGCAGCAGATTTATTTAAGAACCTTTTACAAAACGGCAAAATCGAATTATATCAGTAAATGCTCGAAAAAATAGTTAAGTTTTATTTCGATTATAATTTACCAAAAAAAAAAACTTTTCTGTTTTCAAGTCTGTTAAACAGGTCCTCCCCACAAGACTTTAAAGCAATGGGGAACTTGACAAATTAGTCGAAAATGAGCCTTTACTCCTGTCAAACGAAATTTATTTTTTCACCATAACTCTCTTCTTACTTTTTTCTCCTTCTACAGTAGCTCAATTAGTTTTTTTCAAATGAACCGTATAAAAGAAAATGTTTAACTGAGTAATTCTTCTTTTTTTTTACCTTACTTTCCATTTTTTTTTTTTATTCCACCTCTGTTCTAGGAGACAAGGGACAAGGCCTTGTGCTCGACCTTTTGTCAAGCATTCTGTCCCCTAAATAAGCCATTTCAAATTGGTTACCTTTGAGGAAAAGGTTTGGTTGGGAGAGAATAATTTTTTTTCCTACTCTACTTCCGATAGTCACTGTACTATTCTTTTTGGTTTGAAGCAATTAAATAAAGAAAAGATAAGAAACGACGAAAGAAAGAAAGAACTTTATTTTTTTTTTTCAAAAAAGTTCATGCGTTCTCTCTTTCTCTTTCTTGGTGGTATTTTTTTTCTTCTTTTTGATTTCTTTTCTTCAATTCAAAACCGTTTTTTTCATCCTCTCTCTCTCTCTCTCTCTCTGTCTCTTCTTCCAGCACTGAATTTCACTTGCTCAGTAATTGCCGGTAAAATGTGAACGGTGAATGAATGCTGGTTTTTCCTTTTTAGAAAAAGGGAACCTCTTTTACCTTTTCCGTTGCCCTGTCACAGAGGGAACTGGAAAAGATGTTTCCTTTTATAAGAAGAGGTTTTAGAAAGAAAAAAAAGGAAAACGTCTGACGTCTCTGATAGAAAGGTGTATGTTTGGACCGAGAAAAACTTTAGGCGAGGGAGGGTTGCAGCTCTTTTCCGTTTACAACAAGAGAAAAACATTCGGCACGGCATTGAAACAATAAAAAAAGCTCTCTTTTCATCTTTGTATGCGTTTGTGATAACGAAATGTTTATTTAAGTAACATTTTATTTCCTTATGGGAACGCTTTTTTTTCAGAGTTATTATTTAGCAAGGGAAAAAATTCGGTGACATATTTATGGGTGTTTAAATAATATCAATTTACGCTATAGAAAGTTGACTTTTATGTATATTAATAAAAAAAAAATTTCAGATCTTTTAAAACAAATGCATAGTAGACATTAACAGCATATTTCTTTTATTTATTTTTTTAATTTTTGCTTTTTAAAAATGAGAATTTCTTTGATTTATTTGATTCATATTTTAACTCAGCACATTTTAATTTAGCTCTTTTCTTTTTGCTTAAATTAAATTTTTGATAGTTTAAATTAGCTAAATTCAAGATGGTCCGAAACAGGAACGTCTTAAGACTTTTTGAGGCCCTAGGCCCAGATTTAAAAGTAGACCTTCGGCTCCTACACAAATATAGGCTCCACCTATAACCCTGCCTAGTAAACAGTACATATCATGCTTTGTCAAATCTTCGTACAAACAATAACCCGAAACAAATAAATGTGCATGATTTACAGTCGCACAAACCGGTTCGACCGATTGCCGCCTTTGATTGAACTAGTAATGATGGTGTATGACGGTAGGACTTGGCCTATAATTGGACGACGGTTGTCAAATGTAGCTAGTTGACATACCGTCCAAAATTCCCAGTTTTTCGGAGAATGCAAACAGAAATAGCATTTGACCGTTGAAATTATGCAAATCAAGATCTTATAAAGGCAGAATCGTGGCAACCCCCTTCAGGCCGAGGCCCAGTTTTCCCATGCCTTAAAACGTCCCTGGTCACGTGGTAAAAGCAGGCGCATGCTCTCCACTGGATTCAGAACTGCACATTAGACTTGTACTGGTTGCTCTACTTGTAAAAATTAGATGAAATTTAAAATTTAATAATTGAGTAAAGATGTTAAAACAATAAAAATTCTTTAAAAAGTTATTCAAAATTAAAAAAAAACCTTAAATAAAAGGTATGTTTTTATATCAAATACATTTTGTGTACTATTATCGACAAATATGTACTTTTTCAAAGGCAGAAAAATGCAAAAGTTTGCAACAACGAAGTGCCTAAACTGATTCGTTGGAATTGCAATTGTTATGGGACTATAACGTTACATCAGCTTAGCCCATTGACATAATAGCAATCGTTTAAAACGGCAAAAGATGTGTTTCAATTTTAACCATAGAAATATCTTGCACTGTTTGACCTTGGTTCGAACAAACGATATCTGTTGCCAATAGCCTCTGTAGCTTCAGATTGTGAAAACGTCTATGAGCACTTATCAATCAAATCCCATTAATATTTTTTTTAAAAAAAGAGAATCATTACTAGATTTATGAAGTCAGTCAAGTCCATTAAAATGATTTTGATGATATGCTATCATTTAAATCAAATGTTGTTTTTTTTCAAAGAAAAATATCTGGTGAAGGTAAAACAAATACAAGTTTAAAAGAAATGATTCGCAAGATATTTACATAATCTTCAATTCATCACAATGAGTAGTGTAACACTCTCACATGCTAAAAAAATAATACCAAATTGGAAAGACACAGGAACAACAACCTTGTTTCGACTTTTACAGAACCGATACAATGTATAACTTAGCATTTTCCCTAAACTTCGTTCGACGCCAACAGCGACGCAAAACGTCACGCATCAGTATACATTACCTCAAATACTCGTCGGACGCTTTAAAAAATTCACCAGGTGTGTCACACCCGTGATGAATTAAACCTAGTTCAAAACCCTTTTGTAACGAAACTTCCATTCAATATTATATTACATCCCCCTCTTCATAGGTAGGAAAATGAGTCTAAAAATTCGAACCTTCTGACTCGAATTCTTGGTCAACTTCCCGTCTGGCAGCCATCGATCAAGGAATTATCCCGAATCCTAAGCTTCCCAACAATCCTCTTTTCAGTTGTGCAGCAGGGTCGTTAAAGAAGAAAACAAAAACCAGGTAATGAACATAATCAGGAGAAGGCTTTTTTCCGTCCTTTAATATGCTTAATAACGCAGGGCGCTGGCTGATGGGACTAAATATAATACCACTGATGGATAGGTGTCTGCGGCCAGCAGTCATTAGACGGCGAAGAGGGCGCGAGAACATATCGGTCCACATCTGTCAGCGTCAACCGTGTCTGCTTTCTGTCACAGGGCGGAGCATGGGGGGCAACTCACAAATGCGACACGAAATCGGAGGTTGGAACATGGGGTTTCCTACCCAACCTTTTCGAGCTCTGAATATAAATTATCTGCACTTTGCTACAAAATTATACATTATATTGTTATTCAAGAAGAAACTTGAGAATATTGTTATGATATTTTGATTACAGTTTTATTTGATTATTCGATGTATGATGCTGTTTCCCGATAAAATGTTGTAAACGTCGCAATTATTTGCTAAATGTACAGATTTATTTACATACTATAAGCAATTCTTTACAAGAATATAGAACTTTTCGAAGGAACCTCGTTGAAACGATTCCTTGGTTTCGTTGAAAGCAATGGTTTTG
This sequence comes from Trichonephila clavata, assembly GCA_019973975.1. Classification (NCBI taxonomy): domain Eukaryota; kingdom Metazoa; phylum Arthropoda; class Arachnida; order Araneae; family Nephilidae; genus Trichonephila; species Trichonephila clavata. The sequence continues at coordinate 13,643 of BMAO01007454.1, read as the reverse complement.
ACGGTCCCAAAAGTTCAGAATGTTCCACAGAGAAGGAAAACTGAGAAACGGGAATAATCAGTAATAAAATATAATGATTTACTGCACTAAAATTATAAATAAAAATAAGCGGGAAACAAACTAAAATTTGGTAAACAACAAAGAAAACACAATACATGCTTAAAAAATGAGCATTTCGAAAGCTTAGAAGGAATTTTAATTGTACTGAAAATATATGGTAACATACTGTATCTACTATCTCTTTGATTTTTCATTTTTAATCTAATCCCTTCAAAAACACGATTTTCCATTGAAAGTGCCAAACTTTTGTGACCTTTGCACATCCATTTTGTACCATCCTAGTTCTATAAACGTTTCCAAATCATTTAAAGAAGACTAGACCTCGAACTAAACCAAATTCAGGAACACAACAGCCCGTAAAGGGGTTCATCTCACTTTTTGTGATCTTGGGCACCGAAGTGCATGAGCAGATGTTCCGGTCAGGTGGTCAGTCTGATGTGTTTAGTTCCCAAGCAAGCTTGGTACTCATTTATCGACTCACTGAAGGGATGAAAGGCTGAGTCAACCTTGCCCTGTAGCGTGAAAGAACGCATTTAAGGAAGAATACTTCCGTTTTCATTACCCTCCCTTCTGTGAATACCCCAGTTGTTCTCGATAGAGTCAGATTCGGATTGAAAGCAAGCCAATTGAGAAATGCAATACTTTTTCGATTCAACAAGTTTTTTGATAAATTTGCTGTGTTAATGGGAGCATTTGTTCTGTAGCAATACCTAGTTTACATTCTCTAAAAGTTCGTCAAATTGCAATATTTGATTTTCAAGAGCCCTTATATATAATGTTCGGATATCTGGCACCAGCTGAAAGCCAGCTGATAAAAAGCTGAAGAAATTTCGCCATTGTAAGCATAATTGATCAAATCATGAAAAACTGAAAACCTGCTGTGAAATTTCCTCATGTCTTGGAGTAAGGAGTACCAGTAGAATACACTCGACCATCAGAGCCATCCAACTTAAATTTATTTCATCAAAGAACAGCAACACAAAAAACCACTTCTCACCATAAGCCGTGCGATTTGGAGCCCAACGAATACGTTTCGCTTCGTGACAGTTAGTAAGTAGGGTTTTACGTAACATTATTTTGTGACCAATATATCCTGTTCCCCTGAATTTTCTATGAATTGTTTCTTTGAGACTTTCACTGTTGATGCCCAAATTAAAACACAATTTCCTGAGTAAAAATCATTATTCTAATTTTCTTATTACCCCTGATACTTGTGATTCGTGTGGTCACTTACTGGTTCGCTGTGTGCTTTAAGCTCAAGCTCGTGCCACTGAAAATCCACCGTGTAGAGGAGCTGATGCACGTTAAATTTGTTTTGGCTAAAAATCCTCCGTTGGGATGGTGTGGAAGTAAAGAGAATAGGGTGCCATCTCAGCAGCGCACACAAGAATTTTTCCAGGAAGGAGGTTCAGGGTCGACTCTCGTATCATGCTCCAATACGCCTCCCAACATATTCTTTTGATTTCGTCGATTTTCGGTAACAAAAAACAGTAAAAAGTTAATTATTGATGAATAATTAGCATTAATTAATAAAATTAATTATTAATAACAAATACTTAATTTAATCATAGGATTGCAATCAATCGAAAAAAAGATGAAGGGCTTTGGGGGGTCCGGACCCGAGGACTCCATCCCCTTGTGTGCGCCACTGTGCCAGCTCATGTGTCGTAAACGTCATTTGACCATGGTTCAAGATTACGGTATCCGTCGTCAGTAGCCCTCGCGTTGCTTTATAGTCAACGTCGATGAATTCTTACTCAGTTGTGATTCATGATCGATTGCTTCGGCGTTTTCATTTTTAAAACCAGATAAATACTGCAAATTGATATACTTAGATGTAGTTTCTTGTATTTCCTTCTTTTTTTCTTTAAATGGTTGGCGTTACTTCAGTCAATACGTTAGTTTAGGTTCTGACGCTACTGAAAACCTACAGTGTAGCGTGTTAAATATACCAAGCCTCTAAGTCCTCATCCTCATGTGTGTTCGCATGGTTAAGAATTTTGGAGAATGGAGTACCATCTCAAGGGTGTCGTCTCTTTCCCTTGTTTCAAAATGACGAGTTCTGTAACAAACAGCTCTTGTGTTCTCATAGCCCGACGTTAATTAACAGTTAATCAATCAATTCAATCTGTGAATTGAAACGACCTCATCAGTTGATAATTGAATTAATTCGTGCTCTTTTTTTAGGTGTTTAGAAACATTCTGCATTCTGTGAAGTTGCGGGATCATATTAAGAGAGTTACATGACGCCATGAATGTCATGGCAGACGAAATGTGTGTGCATAGTTTGAACTTTTATCTAAAATTATAGGCAGAAAAATTCAAAAAAATTTATATGTTGTTACGTAATTATTGATATAATTATTTTAATTTATTTTACAACAAATTATTTCCAAGTTAGAGCCATTTTTATTTTGTCAATTTAATATAAAATAAAGCTTTCGTCCAGTAATATCGTATGAGTTTAACATGCCAGCCCTACAGTTTTCCACACATATACAAATAAATTTAATTTGTCACTGTCCCCTGAGGAGTCACAAAGTCCCCCAGGGGACCTTAGGAACCCCTTTGGGTAACTATGGTTTTTACCAGTGGTCTTCAAATTGTGTTCCATGAAACCCTAAGTTTGCACGAGGTATACCCAAAGGTTCTTTGAGTCATAATAAAAAATCGATAAGAAAATTATAAATGTATATGCAAAATAGATTCACGTTCTCTATGAAGTTCGTATAACCACAAGTATCGAAAGCTCATCCTAGTCATTGAAACTGAAAATTTTATTTATGCATAACTTTTTTGTAATACTTTTTAAAAACTTTTATTACAATATAATATAAAAGAATATTGAAACGCGTTTTTTCTTTATATGTATGACCTACGGGATTATGAATATACTACTGCTTACTATCTGGGCTTTACGAAATAATTTTATACTCATTCGTACAATGTTCTGTAAAATTAAATATTTTTCCAACGGAAAATGCTATCTTTTTCCATTTGTGGAAAAAAAAACATCTATAATGAAGGAGAGGAAACAACTTATGGACAAATCAACAGATTCTTTACTAAAATCTAAATTTAAGTAAAAACTTGACCTAAAATTTAGGTTCAAATTCAAACACATTCAAGAAACACAGGATTTCTAACACAGCTCTACACTTTTTAATGACATCCTGAACGATGTGTTCAAGTGAAAAATATTTCTCAACGTGAAAGGCTACTAAAGCAAAATATAAAAATAAATTTAAATTAGAATATGAAATGCAAACTAAGATAATTTCAATAAACCTAAATATCGAAGCTTTTGTAAGTAAATGCAATCACATATCGAAGTTACTAAATACACTGCTGGCCACCGTAAATGCAACACCAAGAAAGACAACAGATAGCACAACAAAATTTATTTTGTAGATAACATGTTGACCAAGTATCAAATGATTACATTTATAGACTTTTGTGAAGTGTGGTTCCTGCCAGAATCAGTAGCCAGAGTAGCCGCCATTGTTGGAGATCACCGCTGCCACACGCCTCGGCATTGATTCAAAGAGACTTTGGATGTATTCTTGGGGTACAGCAGACCAAGCAGCTTCCACACGTTGCCAAAGTTTATCTGGTGTGGCAGCTGGGGGTGTAATCTGGGTCAATCGTTGAGCAACCATGGACCACATGTTTTCTATCGGCGAAAGATCCGGAGAGCAAGCCGGCCAGGGAAGCAATTCAATCTGGTGATTGACGAAGAACCTTTGGACAATGCGTGACACGTGTGGTCGCGCATTATCCTGTTGAAATATGGCTGTGCCCAAGCCCCGAAGGTAAGGAAGGACAACTGGCTCCAACACCTCGGAGATGTAGCGTTAACTGTTTAAAGTATCGGCAATGCGTACTAGAGGAGTGCGAGAGTGATATCCAATACCGCCCCATACCATAATACAAGGTACAGGAGCAGTGTGGCGGTGCATAACGCAGCTGTTCAGCATCCTCTCTCCACGGTGTCTCCAGACTGGAATCCGACCATCGTGGTGTTGCAGACAGATGCGTGACTTGTCAGTAAAGGCAACTTCATTCCATTCTGCGGCCCACATCCTTCTTTCATCGCCCCATTGGTGGCGGAGACGTCTGTGGTTCTGCGTCAAGGGTAGACCAAGCAATAGCGTCTTGCTGACAGACCACTCTGCTGTAAACGACGTCGAATGGTAAGCGCAGACATTGAATGATGCGTTACAGACTCAATGTGCTGTGCTATGGTTCGTGATGTGATAGAGCGATCCGTCACTGGCATGCGTACAATTTGCCTGTCCTCACGTGAAGTGGTTCACTGAGGTGGATGCGACCGACCACCTCAGTCCGTCGTACCCTCCTGCATCCAACAGTCACATATCCGCATTGCAGTTGTTTGGTTTCGTCCAACAGGACTACCGATTTCCTTGAAAGATAATCCACAATCTCGGTAGGCCACTATCCTCCCTCTGTCGAACTCGGATACTTGATCAAAAGCTGATCGCTGTTTTCTACGAGGCATAACTGATCGTTTTTTGAAGAAAACCGCAAGAGAGAAAAACACAATTGTCAAACTTGAAATCGTCGAAATCTCCAAGTCTTAATTAGCGCTTTGAGGTGGCACCACAGGCGTGCGTGAGAGATGTGTGTCTGCGCCGAAATTCTAATCATTTGTATACTTCACCTCCGCTAATGCATGTTGTAAATTTCATGTTATTTGCGTGCTTCCTTGAGGGAATTACGGTGGCCTGCAGTGTATAATGCTTGGGTAAATGGCACTTGGATCAGAAATTAATATTATTAAAGTGAAATAATTATATTAAAATTTTAAGAACAAATACAACTTTTTTTAATTGGTTTTACATAAAGTACCTATAACCATTGATCTACCTATGAATAATATTTTAAGATATATTCTTCAAAGAGTGAATGTGTGTGTGGAATGGGGCTCCCCGAAAACACTTTATAGCAGTGCTTCTTAAACTTTCCATATTTGCGACAGAATTTTCAATCATAATTTTCATCGCGCCCCTCCCCCGTATAATAATAATACATTGATTGCAACAATAATGCACAGTGACGCTGAAGCTTCAGTACGACCTTAATATAAACCGTACAAATTATCAAGATAAGTATTAAATTTTGTATATGCTAATTTTAAGTAATAAATGCAATAAATAACTTTAAAGTATTAGGATAAGTATGTTCATAAATAAATATAATTATGTTTCTCTTCCTTTTTTTAATTTTAAAATTGAAACAGATTGCAATATAATTTTTGATTAAATCAAATACTTATTTTCTGAATCACGATTTCTAAAAGTACAGATGTTATTAAGAAAATAATTTAGTCTCTGTTGCTCTCTTTTATCCATCACATCTGGTCATCTGGAATTCTCGCGGTGCCACTTTCTGGGTAACCTATTGGATTTAGAATATCAATTTTTTAAAATTGTAACTGCCGCTTACGTCATTACTTGGGGTAACCAAAAGTAATTAATAGAATCTCGGGGTAAATTAATATATTTAATGACATAAGATAGCACAATTACAAAGAACAGACACTTAGACAATTACAAGACAAACATGTAGAGAAAATAAATGAAAATAAGTAAAGTTTACATAGTCCAGAATTGGACATCGAAAATGGGGAACGCACGCTTGTCCAGATCCAAACTTTCTCTGACGGTACTACAGTGTTTCGTACATTCACACTTCCGGTCCAAGCCCATATTGTAATGGCGGCACCTACATTTCGGTCTTGGAACTATACCGTGTGTTACTCTGGTTCCGTTGACGTCTCGGCTCGGAAACTGGAGGTACTCTTTTTTTGGGGGGCGTCCTCTTTTCCTTAGAGGAGCTTCTTCTAAGACCAGGGTGGTCCATACACTTTTCCTATGGCAGGAATCTTTGATTGCCAGGGTGGCACTTCTTCCGAGACCAGGGTGGTCTATAAACTTTTCCTATAACAGGATTTTTTTTATTGCCGGGTGGCAGTTCATACGAGACCAGGGTGGTCTATGTACTTTTCCTATGATAGGAAATTTTTGATTGCCAGGGCGGAACTTCTTCTGAGACCAGGGTGATCTATACACTTTTCTATAACAGGAGTCTTTGATTGCCGGGGCGGCACTTCTTTCATGACCAGGGTGGTCTATACTTTTTCTATGTGAGTCGTTGCTGTTGGATGGGGGCCCTCCCCCTGGTTGGAAACATGATTCAAATTTTTCCGCATTGAATCAATTACAAATTTAAACTTTGATTTTTAAATTTTATATAAAAACAGACCAAAATTAAATTTGACAAAATATTACTAACAGAATAATAGTACAGTATTATGCCACAAAAAAATATAATATCTTACTTTCTTACAATATACAATTCAAAAAATTTCATGAATCGCAAAAAGGAAAAATAAAAATATTTTCGTTTTTATCATTTTTAATACATAGTAAAAGTAAAAAACTTTTTCAAAGTTTTAGCCAAAAAAAAAAAAAAAAAATACATATAAAAATGATCAGAAAACACTTTGGAAATAACAAAAACCTCAAGTAAAAAAAAAAAAAATCATATACTCATAAATATAAAAAATTCCTACTTAACAAAACAATATTCTGTTTTAAAGAAGAGAAAAAAATTACAAGATATTACTTTACACCAAAAATACAGTCTCATAAACTACAGGTTATAAGGATCCAGGAAGTATCATCACATTTTTATAAGTCACAGTTCACAGAAAAAAAAATGGATATATGTATTTTTTCTTTTTTACTAAATAGTATGTAACTGTCCAAGAGAAAAATAAAGACATCGTTTTGCAAGTAACGTACAATTAATGTCAAAATTTATAATATTTTATTGAAAATAACAAAGAACAAAACAAAAAAAAGAAGTTTTATTCCATAAATGATTTCAAACAAAATTGTAATAATTTTTTGTCTAGTTCAAAAGTTAGTTAATTAATGTTCAATTAAAGTTAATGAATTAAAGTCCATTCAAAACTATTAATTCTGCGATCTGGAAATATTATAGTTTAACAATACTGATGTATCTGAAAATTTCTTTACATATAAAAAAATACTCTATAAGTAGGTAAGAAAAGCCGGTTCTGCGGTAAAGGCGCAGGCACAGGCGCAGGCGCAGGCGCAGAGTTGAGTTGTTTCCCTCCTGCTATGGTTTTGGTTTTCGAGTTGATAGGGGGAGTTGAGTTGTTTTCCTCCTGTGGATGCTGCGTGGAGTTGAGTTGTTTCCCTCCTGCTATGGTTTTGGTTTTCGAGTTGATGGAGGGAGTTGAGTTGTTTTCCTCCTGTGGATGCTGCGTGGAGTTGAGTTGTTTCCCTCCTGCTATGGTTTTGGTTTTCGAGTTGATGGGGGAGTTGAGTTGTTTTCACCTGCTGTTGAGTTGTTTCCCTCCTGCTGCTAAGTTGAGTTGTTTTTTAAATGTGTAAAAAAGTTTATTGAAATGTTTAAAGTGCTCATGGCGCCACCTATTGGTTAAACTATATACTAATTATTAGATTTTAAAATGATTGAAAAAATAACGCTCAAATAAAAAAAAAATAATAAATCCAGATTCAAACTCATAGCCCCAGAACAAAATGTCTCCATAGGACAATAGTTTTTCAGTTACGCTAACCATTGTCCTATGAAGGCATGCAGACCTGAAGAAAACTTAGGTTTATAATCTCATGAATTTAATTTTGCAGGCGAAGCAGATGGCGACATTTTCTTAATTAAAATGAAATAAAAAAAAATATTTCACTTATATTATTTTAATAATTTGTAAATTTTAATGCGGTATAATGATTACACATACACAGTAAAAATGTGACGTAGAATACTCGTAATCAGCGTGTGAACGGTTTACGATTGAACTTGTCTTAGCTTGTCTGATCTTGATTCTACAAGACGGCGACTGAATTCTACGTCAGAAATTATCTCAATGCTTAGAGCGGATGGATACATTGTTGGCTTTAAAAAAAGTTTATTTTTATAAATCTGAAGCAAAAAGAATAATTTTTTTTTTTATAAATATGGTTATATTGTTAATTTTATTCATACTGCTTTCTAGTTTAATTTATGTTGAAATAGTTTCATTTTAAAAGATAAATATCAGTATACATCTTTCAAACAAATTATCTTAGTATGTTAAGCATAAGTGATATTTTAAATATATTTTGTATAAAAGAAAGGAAAAATTTATGTTTATGTGCTTAAAGCAAACTCTTTGCCTTTTCCAAAGAGTATAAATTGTATAACTATTCATTGCAATAACCATTTAGTTAAAATATTTTTTAATTGAATAGAAATAAAAAAAAATATTTATTATACATTGTTTTAATAACAAATTGTAAATTTTAATTCGGTATAATGATTACACATACACAGCAAAGATACAAAGTAAATTGTTTATTCAGAAATCAACATCTTGTATTGCGTTTTACATTACAATTGTATATATATATATATACATTACAGGAGAACAACAAATTATAAAATTGATTTCAGTATAAGGATTACACAAAAAGATACAAAGTAAGTTGTTTATTTACAAAAGCAGCATTCCATTTCACATTACAATCTTTTATTTACATTACAAAAATCACATTATTGTGTCATCATTGGATTTTATGTCTTACTGCTCATCGAATAGGTCTAAATTCATCAATGACCAATGTCCATGGGCAAGCGTAGTAATGCCATCATCATTAATAAACCTTTTGTCATCTTTATAGGACAGAGCAAGTTTGTTTTGCTTTATGGAGTGTATTGAATGAAATTTGGATCTAATTAAGTTCATGTCAACATATTTTAATTTTTGATTAAAAAGACAGGCTTTGTAGTCCTCAAATGTTATTTTATTTTTTATAGTTTGTTTTTTAATTCCTTTTAACCGCTTTTCAATCTTATGGTTTGTTTTGTAGGCATACATTTTCGATTTTAATCCTACATATTCTGTCATAATATTTCCCTTGTTTTCATCCTTCATTTTCCCGATGACTTTTTTGTTCACTAGAGGTAAATTGTAAATGTTGTTTTTATCATAATCTGAAGTATCATATAAGTTAATATCATTTTTCATGTCACTGTAAAAATCATCAGTTTTTATTTCATAGATAAAGGAATCGGTGTCTGTATACATGAGCCTTACTTTCGAGTCGTAACGGTGCTTCATGTACTCATAGTGAAAAGAATACATTAGAACTTTTGATAAGTCTAAAATTACCATTCCTACCTGTATTGGTTTCAAAAATTTGATTTGGGTTTTTTTTAGATGGACGGCCATTAAGTTTTCAGAAAATATTGTGCGTCGATTAAAATTTGATTTCGCTATTAACTTTCGAGCCTGCTCTTCTGTTGAGCATAAACGTATATCTACTCTTCTTCTTACATTTTCCATCGTTTTCCCGAATATGCTGTTATTCATTAGTTTGTAATAATCCTTCTGAAAGTCATTTACAGCTTTAGTTCTTAATTTAGTATTATAATCTATGTAATTTTTAAGCCAAGGAGATTGAAAAAATTTTAAAACTCGATGAGTTTTTTTCAAGACTAACCCTAATTTTAAATATAGCTTTAAATTAGAATAATGGAGAACATATTTTGTTTTGGATTCCAAAGTAGTTAAAAGTCTAGGTTCTTTACAATTAGGTGGGGGCTTATTTTCAGGGGCAAGGGGAAAGTCTGAATGTTTGTCATGCAAATCGGAGGGATATTCAAGATCTACTTCCAAGATGTAACCTACATCGGATTCATCTGATAAATTTAAAATATCCTGTTCGGTTAAATTTTTATCACTCCAAACAAAATCTTTTAAGGGTAGATATTTACTCATTGCATAACCGTACAAATTATTTGCGTCAAGGTACATTAAATATTTTATCATCATCTGGGTTAAAATTAGACATATATTTGTTGTTAGCTATAGCATAACGATTGCAGCACTGACTTATACCTCCTCTTACACCCTTTTCTATAAAAAGAAGCATGTCGTAATCAGTGAACAGTTCGATAGCTACTTTAGTATGTAATAACATAGCATCCCATGATAAAGCTGGGGTGGTAAAATACCAACAGGGGTCAAGTTTATAAGTTTGCATGCATATTTTCCGAAAGTTTTCAAAGAGATCTGTTAACAATAGGACATCTGTTTTTACATATAGATCACAGTATTCACCAAGATTATTTAAATGAAATTCATTAAATACTTTACATGCATGATTATAATCCTCTACACTTATAGGCTCCTCATTTAGTTTATTGTAAAATTTGCTAATAGGTGGTAAACAAGAATCTTTACACTTTTCAAAACTATCAAAATAATCATACGGAAAAACTCCTTTTCTTAAAAGTAAATCTATTTTTTCTGAATCAAAATAATGTTTCATATATTTAAATTCATCTTTTTTTAGTGTTTTTATCAAATTTTCCAAACTAGAAGACATGAATTTGAAAGAATCTAAAAACCTTAACTGAAAATCATTTGAAATATTTTTACTGAAGGAAATATATTTTTCTTCGGTGTTCGGAATTAAATTAATTTGTTTTTTATCGTATCCTAACTCCTTAATAAAAATATGGGCGTCATACCCAGAAAGATTATGGAAGAAAACAGGCAAAAATTTAGGGGTTTTCATTGCTAAATTACAACTATTACAACAAGGGCCATTAAATTTTTGAGTCACATGGTTATGATCCCTAACCTTGATATTGTTTTCGCGAAAGGTTTGATCACAAACATAACAATTTTTAGCATTATCATACAATTGCTTTTCTGATTCAGTAAGAGGTAATAATGGTTTTAGTTTTTTATAAATATTATCCATTTCTATTGCATCTTTTTCTAACTTTTCAATAAAAATTTTTGGGGCATCAATACCTCTATATACTACTGGATCTTTATAACTGATAAAATAACAAAAACCTATCGGGACATGTTTTTCATAAATATTAGTAAATGAAAAGTTTGGATTAGGACCACAAGTATCAGTTTTCCTAGTTACACACTCGAAATCCGCATATACAACAAAGGGTATTTTTAAACAATGTTGAAAATTTTTAAATTTTAAAAACTTACTAGTTTCTGACGGCATTACTACTCTTGCAGGACTTTTATGTATACACATCTCATTGTGCTGAAGAAGTTTGTATTCTGTTTGCAAAGCACTTAAACATCTTTTACATATAAATGTTTTATGATGATGTTTTGAGAGTTGTTTGGAAACAAGTCGAGATAAGCTTTTAATGAAACAATAATGTCCAAACTCTCCATTTTTTACGTAAAGCAAATCTATATGTTTATCACACACTATATCACTGATGAGGAGAGGAAATATTTTTAAATCTTCTTCAAAAGAATAAATATTTATTCCTATATCGTTCATTTTTGAAAATTTTTTCACCTCGTTAAGCGGTGTTGGAAAGGATATTCCATCAAAGTTCAACTTATTTATGTGGGGGACATAACTTGACGTTTTGTTGAGGTTGCTGGTGTTGGGGTAAAGAGCTGCGAGAATAGACCACATGAAGCACTGAGAGTCCTCATTATTGATGACATTGATGATTGCCTTAGTTTCAGCGATCTGCTTCGGCACCTCGATGAAGGATGATGAACCTCTGAATGGAGAATAACGGTTTGTGCGGACTTCGAGTCTTAAGATTTCGTCCAGTGTCCAGCCCGAGTCTTTACCCTCGAAATCCTCACTTTCTTTCACTATTTTCTCAGACATGTTGTCATAAAGGCTGGCGAGATTAGTTCCTTGTAATACTTCATTATTCGGCGTTTTAAATTCAACGTTTTTATCATTTTTCCGGCATCTGTCGCTTTCGAGTAAATGCAATGAACCCATTTACTCACTTTCAAGGATTTGTAAGTTTTGAGTTCATTGTGAAAAATTAAGAGTGTCTCTTCTTTTCTCAAGAGTAGAAACTCTTTTATCCCCAGTGAACTATCGTTATTATGGAGATCAAATGTTTTATAAGCTTTTTGAAAAGCACTCTCTCTTTCTTTTGGTGGTAAGGAGATATTTTCAGGAACAGCAGCAGAATGTTCTGGGACAGCTGTAGAATTTTCAGGAACGGCCGTAAAGGTTTCAGGAACTGCATCAGAATGTTCTGAGGAAGTCGTAGAGTTTTCAGGAACAGCCGTAGAGTTTTCAGCAGATGTGGACAACTGTGTTTTCTTTTTCCTATTTGAAACAGACAAATCCACTCTCTTTCTTTTTCCCGCTTCATTCTCCAACTTTCTTTCGCAGCTTTTATTTTTCAAATGATTCAATAAGTTGTCTTTACGGGTAAAGGATGTATCACAAAACTCACATACAATTTTCTCTGTTGAATGCACAGAGTCAATGTGTCGTTTTAAATCACTTTGCTGAACAAAGTTTTTTCCACAAATATTGCAAGTAGACATAATGAAGCCGTAGAAATTTTAGAACGTTGCTACTCACTACTAAATCTTCAAACAAATTTTGTGTTCTGCTACACTGTGACGATCAGGCACTGTACATATATTCGACGGAGCGAATGGGCTATTTGAAACATGTTATCAACGCGGTCTCCTTTTAAACTCCTGGGGGGTGGATAGTACACGCCTCTCATCACTTCTCATTGGTTGGCGCAGTGGAAATCTGCACACGTCACGCTCCGACCCCTTACCACCCACCGTTTTCCGAGGCGTCAGTCTACAAAGTCAGACAGGGTATGTGAATAGATCAGCAGGGGGGTTTCGTCCTGCCCATTCAACCCACAGACCCACTGACGTCGAGACGAAACAATGAAAACCACGTGTTTTGCCTCCAAGCTGCTCTAATCCATCAAACTAGACATAAATAGGGGATCAATGCTACCTTGTTACAATACTATGAGAAAATACTGTACTGAATGGTCTCACTTTTATCTGATAATGAATCAAAACTTGAAAATGCAGGATACAACATAATATGATTATGGGCAGGGATAAGAATTTATGAATTTTCTTTTTGTTATCACGCAAAATAAAATTTATAGAATTAACTGTCTCGTAGTATAAATAGCAGCAGCATTGATAAAAATTATTAGTTTAATCATGGATTCTCTCAAATTGGTTCATCCATTTACTTTAATCTTGGCTGGACCATCTGGTAGCGGTAAAAGTCAGTTCGTTAAAAAATTAATTGAAAATAAAATGATTAAACCTTTCCTAAAAAAATAGTTTGGTGTTATGGGGTTTATCAAAAGTTATATGAAGAAATGTCGAATATTTCCTTTCATGAAGGTATTCCATCTAATGTGCACCAGTATTCGGATGCGTTAATTGTTATAGATGATCTTATGGGGCGAGTTAGGGAATGATCCCCAATTAACAAAATTATTTGTAAAATATTCACATCACAGAAATTTGAGTATAATTTTTGTGGTACAGAATATTTTCATAAAGGGAAAGAAATTAGAGAATTTCCTTAAACGCTCATTATCTTGTATTATTTAAGAATCGAAGAAGATCAATCCCAAATAACACATTTAGGGCGCCAATTATATCCTCGTAAAGTGAAATTTTTCAAGAATGTACACAGATACCACATCCAAAGCCGTACGGATACTTTACT